>JBBPCS010063423.1:0-17343 GCA_037974645.1 Hollardia meadi
GTTCCATCAAAACAAGTTCCCTGACGAGACTATTTTGCAAGGGGACCGTCGCTGCTTCCTGGGCTCAGCGCCACCCACGACGATTGTGATTGGTTTAGAGAAATACATTTATATTATATATTATCATTATATCAGTGGTAAAACATGGTCTTAACATGACAATATTATCGTTTATTGCCATTATTTCTGGGACAATATATCGTCCAACAAAAATAGTTATCGTTACAGGCCTACTCATCACCAAAACTGACAACTTTCACAGGCCATAAAGTTTCATCTCTCACTTTGTTTTAAATTTTACTTCATCTTTACCCCCTGATTTAACAGCAAAATCATAAGATGGGTGTGCTGCACCTTGTTATACTGTACTAAACTCAAACACATACTCTCACTCTGTTTACACCTGACGGCCTGTGTGTGACTCTAATCGGTGCCCTTGTCCCTATCACATCTAAGTGTCCCAGCCTTACTAAGTCAACAGGAAGTGACTCAAAGCAGTACAGAGAAACTGGCCTTAGACATTCATACTGACTGACTCACAGCGCAGCAGAGGTGTGGCCTGTACTGTACTTCACATGGCAAAGAAAACAACACGATGCAATGAGACCAGTCAGCTCAGTAAAACCAGTTAGTTTAGAGTCCTCAGCCAGGGACACATTTACATTGACTAAGTCTCAGGTCAGCAGCAGAATGAGCTTCGCTTTCTACATTATCAACATCAAGGTAAAGAGTCAGAATTCAAACAAACAAATGTCAGTCTAGAGTCTGGAAACACTGTGTAAATTATATCTGAGAAGAGTAATAAACACAACAGCAATGAGTGCTTAGCATCAAAGATGGAATCTACAAATTTAGTTACAAAACATACAAAGTTAGGGATGTATAAAAAAAATTTCACATCTGTAACCACTTTGTGTTTTTGGATTCTCTTTGCTCTATGGAATTTCCATTTGCTCCCAATTTTGAATGCCCATTTCTGCTGCAGTCAAGGTCACATCTAACTCCAGCCATGTGGCTCCTCCCACATGGTGTCACCTGACCCTTCCTTTTATCTGACATCAAGGAGAGTCACCAGAAGGGCAAAGCACACAAGAGGTTCTTCAAACCACCCCTCTGACCCCTGACTCACCAATGCTGCAACAAGTATATAATTCCTCACTGGCTTCCCACATACGGACACCAAAAGTATCCAGATTGATTCAGTTCATTTAGTGAGTCAGAAAAACCATACACTTCTGTGAGCAAACAACATTTTTTTTTAAATTGTGGCTTCCTCACGTTTGCTTGTCACATTATCAGGGACAAGTGTGTACTTACTGTTACAGCTGATAATTACAGACCAGTGTTTCCCCTAAAATTTACAGGCATGGCAGACTGCCAAGTCAATGGGAACCACCGCCAGATAAAAATATTTTTTTCTGCCAAATATTCATTCTTTATTTTGAAATTTTATTTTGAAATTACGGGTTTGTTTCCACCTACCTCACTTTCCGCTCATCCTCTCTGCCACGTGTTTCTGCTGAATTAACTGATGATTTAAATTCTAATATAATAATTGCTCCAGTTGATATTAAGTGTATTTATTGTACCACTGTAATGTCTCGAGATTTGTTTCAGTATTATGTATTGTCACATCTTTTACATTTACACCTGAGCCATATTGCTGATGCTCCACAGACACGTCCTGTAAAATGAGTAAGCAGATGTGGCCGGAGGTATGTGACAGTGCACAAATTTCAACACCACAGGTCAAATGGTTGCAACAGTGGTCACATTTAACTTGAGATTTTCTAGTTGCATTGCACTTCAAAACCACTCCACTGTAGTCACTTGGGTGTTCCTGTACAAACACTTCAGCAACCAGAGTATAATGACTAACCATTTATACAAATGAAAGCCTTGTTAATGACACAATAGAGCTGTATCAAGGCTCTCTGGGGCGTGGCCTGACTGGACATAGCAGTAGTTATTCTTAGAATGACAGCAGGGTGTGGACGTTGGTGTGTGCGACTGGAGACGGCGTGGACTTTATGTTGTCACGTCAATCATGACATCAAAAGTGGAGTGTATGTGTGTGTGTATTAAGGAACAAGGGAGTGGCTAGTGGTTGATAGTAACCATAGCAATATGTTCTGTGTCCATTTCTGTACTGAGCTATAAAACTTCAAGCCATGTTAGCATTCCAAAGTGATGATCCTGATCCTGCATAGCAACATTACTCTGATCATTCGTAACCATTACATCTTGTTTCACCATGAAGACAGTTACAGTACAGTTAGTCCACACAACCGATGGTTTGATATCACAAGTCTAGTTCTGGTCAGTTTAGTGACAGAGATTATTACTTTTGTGTTTTGGATTATCTTGGACATACAGATAGTTTTACAATGTCTACTTTAGGTCTGCAGCTTGTCCGTCTGCCTCGATGCTAGAAAAAAAGGCATCCTTAATCGTCAAAAAAATCAAGAAGTAATGCTACCATACAGCATGGTCACATCACAACCATGGCTGCCACTAATGATTATTTTCACTATCTATTAATGTAACAATTATTTTCATGATTAATCGTTTAGTCTATAAAATATAGAAAAAGAAATGGTCATCAAAATTCCCCAGAGCACCAAGTGACGTCTTCAAATTCAAATGTCCAACCAACAGTCCAAAACCAAAACTCTCTATATATTATCACAAATGACAGCAAAAAGCAGCAACAAATCCTTATATTTAAGAAACTGGAACCAGCAAATATTTTACATTTTTGCTTTAAAAGTGACTGAAACGGCCATTTCGATGAAAACTTGATTGGCATTATATCAAGTGACACATGGAAACTGAAGATTTGGCCCTGTTACTGCCTTGCCTAACCCACTAAACTGAACCCATCCGACTCACTCACACAGTACAGCCTTTCTCTACGAGCGTACAAAATACTTCATTAGAGCAAAACATAAAGGCTGTCCTGTCCATTATCATATCCATCAAACAGCAAGTCATTCTGCTGTTGTATAACCGAGGCTTCATAAAGAGCATGTAGAGCACTGGTTCATGGGGTAGTTGAATAATCTGGTGATTACAACTGGCAACTGGCCAAAAAGAGGCTACAGCCACCAGTTCTGTATATAGACAGAGTGATCAGTATCTCAAAATTTACACCTCTCCATGATGAAATGAACATCAAGCTGAATTCATGTTTGATTTCACACATCAAGTCCACTCCAAGTACAGTAGGGACGCTTTCCCAGATTGCCCAAAAGGGTGTTTTCATTCAGTCCATGGAAAGACATTTATATTCAGTGAACTACTTAAAGAAACAATATTTATTGCAGCTGCATCACTCATTTGTCTTTTTCTAATACAAATCCGGCTGAGGGAATCTAAGTTTGTCTCCAAGTCGAGGGAGCTTGTCTGGTTTGTGAACCAGGACACGTGTTGTCAATTTGTGTCTGTGGTCTGGCTGAAGGACGGCCGCGGGCCAGAAGCTACGTCAATGCTCTCGTTGGCCGAGGAGGATAAGGAGGAGAAACATGACGATTCGGCTTTGTGTCCTGCCATCTTTCCATCCTGCAACCGTCCAGTCGGAGCTCAGCCAGTTGGAGATGAAACAGTGGATGGCTGGGAAGGAAGCCCTGAACCTCAGTAGCTCCCCGGAGCATCGTGAGGCCTTGTAAATCATTAAACTCATTTTCACCCAAGACACAGAGGGGCACGAAAACATGGAAGCAAAGATCATCTTGGCTCCACTTGGTTAACGTTTGACTCAAAAGTTTCCAAATTGAAAATCTCTTTAGCATGACAAAATGAGAACACAGCACTCATGGCTTTACAGTTCTAATACTGCAATGGTTCAACTCTGCAATGAAACTTAAGAATATTGAGCGTTCAACACTGACAAATAGAGAGGACAAAGGACGTGTAGACAGAGTGAGAAGGTGATGGAGAAAGTAGGATGAGTTATGCTCTACAGTTTGTGACTGCTCTGCAGTCTCCCATCATGTCCTGTGACGGTGCCAGACCCCGGCTCCCACTGACCTTTTAATAGACACAGGAAGTGCAGCACAGAGCCCAAATCCAGACAGCGTTCAGAAGGGGATTCGAGGGGATTGAAACACACAAAGGCCCTGTTCAGAGACCCATCTAAACAAGCTTGTCCATAAAAACACTCCAGTTGAGGACACTAGTACAAACGTGGAGGAATGAGACACGGACGACAACATGGCAGACAGGGAACTCAGTAAACACACATTAGGTAATCACTCAAACACTGCCAAGTGCCTTTCTTATAGCCACAACAAACTCACAGCTCTTCTTGAATATGTTACAGTTGCAGGTATAACAAGCATAAAACTGGTTCGAGAGGTTTCCCTGCTGTTCCTGATTCAATGAATCTTAATTACTTTAATGATTGCCACAACATAATGACAGCTAATTAACATGATGAAATTGCTTCATCACAAATACAGGCAGGGAAAATACTTTGCTTATCTGAAGAACAATTTAGATCCTACACCTACATTTCAATCACTTAACTGATGCTGTTATCCTGAGCACATCCCATGTGTGCAACTTTAGGATACAGATACAATCAACAAAAAAGGTCAAAGGTCAGGGCTCTAGCAATATTACAACGTTCCTTTTATAGTTATTTGTTAGTAAGAAATAATAAAAAAAATTAAAATAGAGCTCTGAGGGGGAAAAAACATTTTTTTTACCAGACATAAAGCAAGAACAAAACATGTCTGCCACATTTATTTACGAGCAGGAGGCTAATCTTACCTACATTTACCAGAGGCATCAACAACAGAGTATCAATCACTATCACACCTGTGAAAACAGCAGGGAACTGATTATGTTAATTATGGGATGTTTGGTCACTGCTCTTTCAGCCTCCCTCACTATCAGTAAGTGCAGGAGATACAGCTTGGAGGAACACACACACACACACACACACACACAGCTGAAGCTGACAGTGCTGCGTTTTCTGCTGCTGTTGGTGACACATCAGGCGCTGCGGTACTAAATTCAAGACTGAAACCATCCTGTTTTTAAAAACAATGGAATTTTCAAATATTATATTTGTTTTCTCCATGTGTCCCATATACACCTTTGAGTTATCTAATACATTGTGGCTATAGCTTGAAACTGCTGACATGGGCAGCTACATCCTGTAGTTGAATAGTTTATCTACGAGTAAATATTACAATATAATTATCTGGTGACGAGGGGGAAAAGCAACAAGTTAGACATTGAATCTGTTCCTGGGCGCCTTTTAAAACTGAAGAGAGACAGTCAGAAAATAAAAATAATTCAAAGGCTCCGGTCGAACAACAAACAGTCAGCTAATGTTGTTTTGCCCATTTTTGAACTGTAAAAAGTGACTCACCTTTCGGAAATAGTTTCGGTCTCCTCCGCCGTCTTTGATGCCGTTCGGTAAAAGAGTGTCCGTCATCCTTAAAGCTCAGGCTCGGAGAATCTCTAATGACTGTAAAAGTGATTTAAACCAGACAGCTGCTGTTCAACAGGTGAAAATCCTCTCTCCTCCCACAACACGTCTGCTCTGACTCCACTCAGCTCAACCAGGGACTTTTCCAGCACAAACCAGAAACTCCGCCCAAAGTGAAAAACAGTCTGGGTGGTGCATTCACGACCCAACTCCAACAACAACAAAAAAAAAACTTCCAGCGGACAACACCTGTTTTATTCAGGTCATTTACGTCACATTAACAAGCTACCTCCTCGAAAATAGTGATTTCTTAATTTCAGCGGGATTGAGGTCAGGCGCTAAAATTGCACAATCTGGTGCCCCGGTTAACCCAAATCACTGATATACACCTCGTTAAAGACCAAACATTAGGCTACTGGTTTTGTTAAAAACTACACATTTTATATTAAATGTTATCAACTAAATGCTAATTAATTCAAATTGAACGAGGTTACAGAAAACTCTAGCGGAATAGAAAAGTAAGTCCATAATGCAAATAAAGCATAGGCTACATAGCAATTTATTAAGGTGTTTGTCTAATGCTAGCCTAGCTACATCTGTGTCAAAGTAATGTGCCATATCAGTGCCGTAGGTGTAAAGAATCAAATAGTAGCCTAAAGAAACAAAAAGTTAAACAGGAATAGTTTAGCACAGCCAATTGACTAAATATTTATTTATGTCAATAGCACAGCCCTTATTGTATGACATTCTCTACTTTCCATAAGTAGCCTATTTGAAGCAAATGGGACTGAGACATGCCAGTTTTATGCCGCTTCCCTTAAAAACCACAAGGAAAGTCCTGGTTTGGCATCACACCTGTTTTTCCATCTTCCTGCACGCTGACATTTAAAAAAAGCATGCCTATGCTGTATGTATTTAAGTATATGAAATGAAAATTTGACTTAAAATTATTAATTTATTAATTAATTTGAATATGTAATTTAATAGCTTGTATCTTTCAAGAATATAGTACTTGGAGTTGTATGCATAAGTGGCATGAAAAAAAAAATTGCAAACGTTCTGCATTGTCGTCAGGCAAAAACATGAATGATGATATTTTAACAGCAGAGTTCAACAGAGACAGACTGACAAGAGCAAACACATCAACATGTGGGAACAGAGACAGGTGGTCTGAGAGATACAAACAGATCGATACACAACACTACAAAGAGTAATAAAAATGTGCACCATCTGTGATCAAGCTGTGGTTGATTCAGGCTGTTTTGTGATTGTGTATTGATTTGTTTGTTTTTTTCTGAATTCTACCCCTAAGCTAACTTTAATTTTAGTCAGTGCCTTGTTTAAAGGTACCTCAACAGTAATTGGTGTAGCGTGTTTAGCCTTTCAGTTTGTTTGTGTCTGAGGTGAAACAAGAGGAGCCATCTGCTTGTGTGTGGCTGGTTTTGCCAGTTAGAAAGCAGGTTAAATTCCTGTTTGTGGAAGAGGTGGTTATTAATGTCAGAGTGGATTATTGATAACAACTAAGGAGGAGCAACCAGGGAACAAGGGTGTTTCTGTGGCTGTAAACTAGGCCAAAGCTGTCTCTGTCTGGACATTTCTTCATCTGAAAGCCAGACAAAGGCTTTCCGAGGCTGAATTTGACTTACATGTTCATAGTAAAATGAATACTGGACAGTTCATTAAATAACTCATGGCTGTTTGTCTATGTGCCACACAGAACTGAGATGAATGGGAACTAATGTTTTAGAGTTCAATGAAGGCATTCACATTTGTACAATTATGGGCAGAACACTCCTGCGCAGAATAAACACTTAATGTTTCACAAAAGCAGTTAATATTGGACAGGAGGTGGAAGTTCAGGTTACAACTGACCATTCACTCTATTCAGGTATTACACATTCTTACAGTACTGAGCTGGCTGGATGTCACAAGCCTGTACAAACCAGTCAAGCTGGTTATGTTAGTGACCAGCTTAGAGAGCCAAATGGGTCCTTTAGTTTCAGTCTGACACAGTTTTTCAGTCTTTCTTTTTTTGTATTGGTTAGAACAAGCAGGGAGAGCATGTTTGTTTTGTGTCAGTCCAAATTCTTGGCAAATTATTATTCAGTACATTAACAGTTCATGTTCGTGGTTTGAAAAAAAAAAGATCAGGAACACAAGATTTGTTGCTTGAATGTTTGAGAAATCTAATTTAAATTGACTTGGTGGGCTGAAAAATACATGAAGGGACAAAGTAAATCACTGGTATCACTGCTCACATCTAAAGTCATTACAGAGGTCTGGACTTTGGTTACACAAAGCATTTCGAAATTTAAATAGTGCAGCAATCTGCACTGGATCTGTGATTATGAAAATATGCAGCCAAACAAAGAAATTGTTAACTAGTGCTAATTATGCTGGCAAGAAAGTTAAGTGTCAAAATTTTGATACTTGACTCACAATTGACGTGAGCTGCTCCCACAACATGAAATGTGAAGATTTCTTCTCTTACCACAGCTAGGACGACTGTTGCTGTACTAAACAATATGTACCACTAGGTGGTGGTAGAGGTTAATATTCAAGCATTAACATTGTCATTTATTTATAATTGTGTTAGTCTTTCCCTATTCTTTCCTAGTTTACTCTTTGTTCTCTTCAAATAATTAAACATAATTCCACTACATTGAAACCAACATACATTTATAAATGAATTTGACTCGCTCTGTATGGTGTTTGTGTTGAATGAGGTGCCTTTTTTCAGGCCACCACTACAGACTCCCAATCTCACTTCTATGGTTCAACAAGTCCAAACTCTTTTTAAAATATGAGTTAAAGCTCTTTTCCTGGCAGTTTTTAAAATGTTTAGCTTTAAGTCATGAATTAAATCAATGTATAATTACTGCAACTAGTGTACTCCTTTCTTCTCTCTGTGACTCTGTTATATCATTTACAGGCCATCAGTATGGCCAGCAACTTCCTGCAGCTTATGGTTTACAGTATAGTGAAATAAACATTCAATTCACAGCTCTGCTGGACATTCCTGCAGTCAGTATGCTAGTTTCATGCCACCTCACATCTGTGATCAAACTGCATATTTTAGAGTGGCCTTTTATTGAGATCAGGCCAAGGCACGCTTGTGCAATAATCATGTTGTTTAATTAGCACCTTGATAGGCCACATCTGTCAGGTGGATCTTGGCAAAGGAGAAGTGCTCACTAACATGCAAAAAAAGTGTTTGTTTACTGTATGTTCATAGAAAAACGCCACTAGGTACCTTTAAGTGTCCCAGTAAGCGATGCCACTGAGCCAACATGCACAACACCAGGACTCTGGAACCTGCACAACTAAATGGAGTGAAGTCTTGTTAATTAGCAAAATACACTTGTGTTTTTCCCAGTGTGGACTAAAGGCACAATGAATAGAAGTTGTGCACATCTAAGAACCTTATTAAGGCAGGTGCTGGACCAATAGGAGATAAAAACATGAAAAAGGCCCAGTTTATTTAGCACATCAACAAGTGAAGTTTCAAGCTCATGCTCTTCTTCAGAGGATGATGTTTATGTGTTTTGCTCATAATTTGTGTTTCATTAACTAATTGGTTAGGGATGCACAATAATAGATATTTTTCAGCCAATACCAACAACTGATAATTACCTGCTTCTCATGGCCAATACCGATAAGATAAACAATCATTTTTACTTTTTGTATTGTATTGTAATCATAACCTGTAGTTTATGCACACCTGAGGTACACCACACATCCCTGGGTGGTACACGTCCAGGTGTGTCATTTGTGTTTGTGAGTTGAAACAGGATTCTCTATATCTCTACTTTTTTTTTACCCTGATGGCCCATGACAGTGCTGCCATGTTCCTGGATTCCAGGGGAACATCTCAGTTTTTTTGGCAGTGCACGGAACTCAGTGGACATCCATGGCTAATGGTTAGCAGGTATGGTGATGCTCTTGGAGATGGTGACATAACATGTGCTTTTGCTGATGTAGCCAGTCTCAGATGCTGCATACTCCTCCAGGTCATTTACATGTTCATACGTGGCAGTTTTCTTTTTCTTGTGGGGATGACAGAGCTCCAGCTGGCCACACTCTTAACAATGGACTGGTTGCACAGCAGATATTTTGACTCATCACAGCAGGTGTGTGGACTTAATAACAGTAACGACAGCTCAGTTCCATTGAGTCTTTTTCACGAAGATTTTTTGGATTTGCTAACTCCTACAGATGATTTATCAGAAACTACAATTCTGTGGCTCCACCTCTTCATGGCCTCACTTTCCTAGGCATCAGGTTACAATGGAACCCCCCCAAGTCAATGAGGCCAGTACCAATAAAGTACCATTTCACCTATTGAGATTATTTCCCATCTTGCTCCAGGTGGAAATTTACAATAAGAAAAACTAAATAGATATAAATATGGAAAAAAATGAAATAAAGAGCATAATTCTTGCGAAATGTGTATTTATTCAACTTTTCTTTGTATAAAACTATTACACAATAGGACTATTGCACAAACTATTACACAATAGGATAAAATAGTACACAAAAGAAAAGTAATGCAGTGCAGTACAGTACAAATTAGGGCTGCACCTAACGATTTTTTTTCTCGATTAATCAAACAATTCGTTTTTCAATTAGTCAATTAATCGAATGACTAATTTATCGACTATTCTATTCTATCGATTATTTTTTCTTTATTTCTTCATTCATTAACAATTAATTTACCTAAAATGTATACTGTATAAAAAATTTGTCTTATTAATATTTCAATATTCTATTTAATAATCTTTTCTTAACAAGTAATATTTAAATACTTAAAATGGCTATGACATGGATATATTTCATCACTGGAGTAATATGCAGTTAATTGGCAAATGTATTTTTGCATCAATGTGGGGCAAGGAAAATAAGTGAAACCATTTGTAGACAGTAAAAACACTGTAACGTAAATTTAAGACATTTTCTCACTCATACATGGCTGTTAAAGTAAACAAAAAATATTTAATGACTGAATAACAATGTTTGATGACGCATAGTGTAACGTTGTGTTACTATAACTGCAGTGGTGCAGAAATTACCTGTCACATGGTTATGTTGCTAAACTGTGGACATCAGGGAACAGATTGATAAATCCTATGTCATAAAGTGTTTTAGGATATTGTGCCTCAGGTATTCAGGCAAAGCAGTTGAACTGCTGTTATATAGACTTTACTATTTGCAGAGCTTATAGAGCACATTCAGTGTCTCTCTAAACACTCCCACACTTTAGGGCATTGTGGGCAAAGTTTTCTAGCTGCAACTTGTAATCCACAGATGGGGAAAGTTAGCATTGAGGGCTTTCTGTCAGGCAGATTTCTGTCAGACAGCCAATAGTGTTTTCTGTCAGAAAGAGCATTCTACCTTATGTCAGAAAGCAAGCATTATAAAGAGTCACAAATCAGGAGGGGACAGTAGAGACTTGTGGCCAAGTGGGATGTGTTCAGGGCTTGCACCTATAAGACTGCGGTTCATATCCAGAAATAGGCTCCACAAATACTTTATTAGGTTTACAAAAATACCTGTTTGGGTAAAAAATACACCCTTTCACATTGTTTAACATGTGTTACATTAACATTTCTGGAAGAAAGCCTTGAATAAAGTTTCTGGAAGAAAGCCTTCAAGGCTAACTTCTCCATTGTGCTGGTAATCCATGCATGCTTTGAGCTGGCGCAGCCATTATTCATGGCAACGCGCCGAAATGCGTTATGTAAATCAACGTATTTTGGTTTCGATGACATTGATTATATTGATAAATCTCCCCAGCCCTAGTACAAATACAATGCAACCAGCATTTAAAATACTGTACTATAATATTGTTACAATGAGAACATCACTACATTACATTCATTGCAAAATGTGGCATTATTTTTCAAATCTTTGAAAAGTCAAGATTTCTTTTTATCCACCACTGCTTTGACATGAGGGACTTATCTCCTCTTCCACTCGGCAGGTGGTTCTGCAGACTGGAATACTGTGTTCTCAAATACAGACTTTGTGGTTTTCACCTCTATAACTGAAATTACAGGATAACATATAGGCCTACATTGGTTGTAGTAGCAAACTAATCCTCCTCCATCGAAGTTCTCCCTGTGAAGGATTGGTGGGCTACCCCTGTTATTCAGAGTTTTCCAATATACTGTAAATATTTCAATAGCAGACGTTAGCTTTCAAATAGCCCCAGTGGTTCGCTAGTTAGCTATAGCATATAGCATACTCACCAATAGCTGCAGTAATTTCTATAGACTTTTTTCTCCTCTCCACCCTGTTGTGGTAAAAATGGGAGGAAAACTCAAAGAGGCTCTCCACTCCATTCCACAACTCCACCAGTTTCTCCTCCTTTTCCACAATCCAAGACAATAGATACTTCTTCACATTCTTGAGCCTCCTTGGAGTCCCCTTACTGTCTACCTAGTTTGCTGCTTCCTGATGCTACACCTACTTATTTTTTGTTAATGTTCATGGCATTAAACTTCACTATTTGCATGTGTCAAGACTAAAAACTTCCAATAATATTCAATACATTTGATTTTATTGGAATGTCACAACAAGAAAAGACTGACTTAAGACCCCTTACTAGGTTTTATTTTATCACTGCCCTTGAGGCCCAACAACCAGCCCAGCCCACTGGGAATCTCCTATTTCTCCCGATTAGCCACTCTGTGCCTGGTGCTGGACCTTCAGCTGGTGCTGTAGCAATCGAGGCACTGACAAAAGGGGCCTGAACAACCATTCCTGGCATGGACCGACCACAAGAAACTAGAGTACATCAGATCTGCCTGGAGGTTGAACTACCGACAAGCCAAGTGGGCATTGTTTTTCAAGTTTTTTTACTTTACATTGTCTCATCGCCCTGGCTCTATAACGTCAAGCTGGATGCCCTCTCCAGCCAGTTTAAGCCAGACAACTACCCTAGGATCCCCTCTACCATCAAACCACCTACCTGTGTTATTGGAGCTCTTACCTGGGTCATCAAGCGTGTGGTCATATACTGTAAGTGCTGGAGAGGATGCAGGTTACTAATGGGTATCCTCTGAAGGAGGTTCTCCTTTTTGTCCCAGCCTCCCTTTGCTCCCAGGTCCTGCAATGGGGACACTTGTCTAAGCTGCAGTGGTGTGGTGGACTGTCAGCCTCCTTAAAGTGTTTCTGGTGGCTTTCGCTGGAGCAGGACATAGAGGTGCTCATCACCCCATGTCCAGTCTGTGTACCGAGAATGAGACCTCCTATCAGCATCCTTCTGAGGTTCTTCATCCTCCCCCCATGCTGAGATGGTCTATCTCACATTTGCTCACGTGGAATTTATTACAGGACTGCCTCCCTCTGAAAGTAACTCTTATCCTTTTTTTTCCAAGATGCCCCATTTTTTTCTTTGCCCAAAGTCCCCTCTGTTACGGAGAAGGCCGAGAGTTTACCTGGCCAGGATGTGGTTTCTGACCAGTGCCCCAAATTTGCTTCTCAGTTTTGGGAGGAGTTCTACAGGATGATCAGGGCCATGGCTAGCCTTTCCTCCGTCTTCCACTCCCAGTCAAATCTTCATGTCAAGTAAATATCTGAACTTACTTAAGCTGCTTATGTGAGTTATCCCAGCAGGCCCTAGCAGTTATGGCTGTAACACCACTTTAAACTTTCTCTATAGTCCATAACTCTGCAGGGTTGCGGAAAACTGAGCCATGTGTTTCATTTACAGCATGAAATTGCTGCTGAAAATGGGCAGTTCATACTTCTCACCAACACTTTCACATGTTCTAAATGTTTTACCCTGGGAAAAAAAGAAAATCCTTTATAAAAGGGCTGAATATTTCAAATTTGTCTTTCTGCAAACAGTCAACATCAATGGTTGAAAAGTCACAGCAGTCCTTAGCTATCAGCACCATAATTCCAAACTCCTTCACGTCAGCCCTCAGAAACACATTAGTTCAACCATATAGAGGTCCAGGCCTGTAAAGAGTGCAGTGAACTGAGAGTGCTTTGCCTTTCCGCTCATTTCTCTTCTCCTCACAACGAAGCACAAAGCTAATTGTAAGTGAACTGCTTCCAGGCTGCTTTTCTAAAGGCAGAGGGGGCACTGCAGTGAACAACAGGCACCGGCGTTCAACCCAGGCCCAACAGGAAGTGCTGTGGGGTTGCTATGCAGCTCTGCTCCCCAACCACAAAAACTCTGGGTCCCCTGTTAACAAATAATGTGTGGTGTAGGCAGTATGGCAAAACATTTAAGCAGGCACTTCAGAAGCTCTACAGTAAGAATAGATCAAGGGTGGGATGAAAGAGAGAATGAGAGAGAGTGATAGTTTTTCCTTGGCTTCAAAGTGGTGTTGGGCTCATGGCCTCTTCTCCTTCCTTTCTCTTTTGGTCCATCTTTCCATATTCTTCCTCTTTTTGTCTCCCTCCACCTCTCCCCCCTCTCTACCTGTCTCTGTCCCTCCTTTTCTTTCTCCAACCTTTCCTCCCTCAGCTGCTCCCACCTTGTTTCATCCTTTGTTTTTCTCTGGTCTCCCTCCCACATTCTTTCCCTTCATCAAAACCACCAGTACAGAATATCATGGCAATCAAATTGTTGTTGAGATATTTCAGTTTGGGCAAAGGTGGGGGACTGAGATACCAACATTGCCATCCCTAACACCATGCCCCTTGCATGGTGTTTCCATAATCTTTTACAAAAAAAATCTTAATAAAACAGAATTTTGCTTCACTTACTTCAATATAACAGTGAGCCACATGTGACCCAAAACTACATGCTGTGGAATTGTGCATCCTGGTTTTCAGCCATTGCATACTGGCACCATCAATCTATTATCTATCACCGCTTATCCTGTGCAGGGTTGCGGGGGGCTGGAGCCTATCCCAGCTGACATTGGGCCAGAGGCGGGGGACTCCCTGGACAGGTCGCCAGTTTATCACAGGGCTGGCACACTAAAGTAAAAGAAAGTCATCAGTTATTCACACATTTCCACACATCTTCTTCCCAAATGTCTACCTGTGAGCCAGCACCTCACTAGAATAGGTGTGTGTGTTTTACTGTTTTACTGTGACCTTATCACTTACAAAATGTACTAATGGTAAATCTACTAAAGCTCTTTAATACCTGAGATCACGGTAAATAACTTATAGATGCACAAAATGCACCAAAATGCACAAATTCTTAGCTGCATTAAGATGAGTCTTTAAAAATGGTCCAGGCCTTATCAACTCATTGTGAACTATTGGCTGTAGAAGTGCAGAAATCCAACCTCATAATTGGGCCACAGGTTGTGTGTGTTTTCATCAGATGATGACATACAGTACATCCAGGTCAATGTAGTACTCTCTTTCCAAGGCCAGATGAAGCTTCTTATCAACTCACAAATCTTTTGGTCCATCCTCCATCCATTCTTCTCCTCTTCATTTTGTTCTCACTGTCCTCTAGCTCCTCCTCTTACATTCTCCTTCCATTATACTCCTCTTCCTCCTGCCACTGTGCTGGGATGCTGTGATGTATTTGTTTATGGTACAACTCCTCCCCTTATGTCACCACAGTATTTTGACTGCCCCCCTCCCTTCCCCTCAATCTCCTCCTCTTCCTCATCCCCTCCTGCCATCACACTGAAGCCAGTGTTTCAGCCTGCCTTTCTGTCGCCAACAAAGTATCTCCTCTCTTTGTTGGGGCCTCCTTTTGGAGAGGGAGGCCGTCCTCCAAGTTAATTGTGCATTCGTTAGCATTCGCCTGCCGCAACTTAACGACTTAGCTCCTTAAACTGTGGATAAAGTGGTGTGGTGTGAGTATACAGTATGCATTATTTTGTCTTGCTTTTTATTATTTTGTGTTAAGCTGTAGACAAACCACTAAATTTAACTGAAACGTAAGCAATAAAGTTGAATTACATATAACATTTTTTGAAGAAGCAAGTTCAAAAGAAGCTCAACGAGGTAGGATTACATTCACACTGTATATTCCCAGTGTAACCACAGTCCTCTAATGAGTAGTCGTGCCTCGCTCAAGACAGAATTGAGGAATATTGTTCATTCATATTCCCCATGAATATAAAGTCAGAGAAAGCAAACTAAGACGAAAATATCACGACAGATACTAGCGTCTATGTGATGCTGTATTCAGACACAGCGGTTCTTTAAACTAAATGGTAAAGTCAGCATACAATGACACTGCTAACAGGCTGTTCATCATTTAAGTTTAGCATGTTAACATGCTCACATTTGCTAATTAGTACTTAACACAAAGTATAACAGATGGTGATGGGAATGCCGGTTTTGCAAGACCAAATGTCTTAAACCAAAGCATTTGAAAAGTTAAAATTTTGACTTAATGCAAAGTTACAGGATCCTCAAAGTTGTTTTAATTCATCCAGTGGGGAATGTATTTATTTCATGGCAATCCATCCAAAGGTTGTGGAAACATTGCACTCAAAACTCCAAAAGTGAACCTCATGGTAGCACTAGAGGAAACGTTAGGGGATCATCAAAGTCAGTATAGGATATATCATCTGGGACCCATGAATGTGTGTACCACATTTAGGACCCGAAAGCAGATGCAAACACAGGGAGATGGTTGTAGTGTGACTTTATTGCAGTGAAGCAGTTCAAATGAGAGCTTTGAATGAGCAGGGGGTTGGCAGGTGGTTGGAGGTGAAGCTGTGGAGACAGGTTGGAGATCAAGAAGCAGTCGCTGGAGATCAGAAGGTGGTGACACACGAGGAGCTGGCACTGGCGATCTCAACACAAGAGATAAGTGTTAGCAACCAACCAGGGTTCTTATACTGCAGTTGATGAGTTTGATGAGAGGCAGGAGTGGAGATTGGCAGGTGCCAGGGCGAAGGGAAGCCACACACACACACACACAAGCAGGGAGGGGGAGGAGACACAAGGAAAAAGACAAGGAAAGTCACGGCCGGAGCTGTTACACAATACTTTATATCTATTTTACTGTCTATATCAGCAATTCTCAACCAGTGGATCGGGGCTAACTGGTGGGCCTCAGAGCAACATCTAGTGGGCCACGGATGCAGTGGTACTGTCAAATGGTTAGATTATTATAATTTTTTTTGTAATTTACAAAGACAGATATTTGTATATATAAAAGGTCTAAAGAACTCAAATAATTTTTTTTTAAAAAGTCAAATTAGTTATCATCTGCCAAAGCTAGCTAACGTTCCCTCGGATGCAGTGGCATCCAACATTTTTGGAGACAACCCTGCGGCAGTAGAAGCTCTAAAGTGTATGGTCAGAATATATCACCCTGAATACAATAAATTTGGATTCATAATGGCAGCTAAGCCTAGTGATGCCTAGCCAAAAGTACAGTGTGTTGAATTTTATACACACACACACACATATACACACACACACATACACACACACATATATACACACACACATATATACACACTTTTTCTCTTTTCTTTGGTCATGTTTGAATTTTTTTGTCATTTCTTTTTCGGGGGTCCTCGGAATCAGAAATGGGCCAAAGTTTGAGGACGCCTGGTCTATGTGACCATTGAATTGTGAGCACAACCTGTGGATTATTCAAAGCAGGATTCTGCAAATACAAAACCAGCAAGAAAACAAAAGCCAAACTCTCACTGAATTATCAGTAAATCTTGGTACACAACCCTGAAAATAAGTTCTTGCTCTTGAATATTCTATAGCTCTCCCATCATTCACAGAATTCCAGAAATACATCGGCAACTTCTGGAAACATAACCAATGTCTTTTATTTACAGTAGAAGATGAGAATATAATTGACAGTTCAGTGCTGTGTTGTTAGCACTGAAGTGGTAAGGTGTGTTTAGATACATAATAGGATAGTCTTGTCACGGCTTGTGCCAGAAACACCAGGAACAGAGGGATTTGGACCCAAGTGCAGAGACCACAGGCAATGCAGGTTG
>JBBPCS010063434.1:0-17343 GCA_037974645.1 Hollardia meadi
TTTATATATATATATATATATATATATATATATATATATATATATATATACTGTATATATAAGAGCAATAAAATATACCAGAACGTTACACTGGTGGCAGCGGGTTTGTGGACTGCTGTTTGCAGAGTTTGAGTTTTCACAGAGAGTAATGAGCTAACTGTCTGCGACGACGGCGCCTTTCTCTCTCTCACTGTGGACTGCTCCTGCTACAAGCTAATGCTAGTGACTCGGTCGGTGTACTGGTGGAATGAATTGGACATTTAATTATCAGGATAACAACAAAAGACGACATATGGGAGTAGACTGGCACAGCGGACATAACTTTTTTCTTTCTCGCTGCTTCATGTTGGAAGCTGCTTATGAACACAGTTATGGCCACTGTGCCAGTCTCAGGAAGTTTTGAAGACAAGTTGTGTGATCATGTCCACACTTACCCACATCTATATGCTGCGTCGTTGCTACTGCACAGTGATAAATATGCTTGTGAAAATAGCTTGCGAGAGATCAGTACCATACAAGTTACCGTGAAAACCTGCAAAAATAAATGGAAACAAGTCCGAGACCGCTATATGTCTGTGCACGGTGGAGAATGCTTGAAAAACAAAGCTGTTGCTAGAAAGAGGAGGGTGACGGCAAGCCGCTCTGCTGTACTGACTGGCTCACTGTGTGTGTTGTGGTGTATAATAAGTGGCTAAGCCGACGGAGCAAATCATCAAATGTCCTGGTGACATTCGAAAATTCTGGTGGCGTTTCTCATCATCAATCTGTCACATAGGCTGTCACAACGTGCTTGATTTAGGGGCCTATGTCAACTGCAGCGCCACTCTCGCTTTTTCTGCCGTGATCTTAGCATTAACCATATACTGAGCTCTTCAAGTGTCACCATATGTATTGTTTACTTCATGCATACTGTCTGAGTTCTGTGGTGTGCCCTCTACTGGAATCCCCCAGTGACACGCATAGTATATCAGCAAGTATGTGAACTATTGCGTTCACTCCATAGCCAGTTGTCTGCGTGAGCACGTGGTTGAAAAGCAAGTATATCTCAGGCCTTCGTGTTAACTATAACTGGATTGTTACTGAATTAAAACTACTGTCAGTCCATGGGTAAAGCAGGAGCAGTAGTATACAAACAACTTTGTTGTTAGACCTTTATTGTTATTGGTCTAACAATAAAGTTGATCGTATACTTCAAGTGTTGCTGGAGTTTTGACCTCTCAAGCCTGTTCTTCTTCTCCACGCACCTTGGAAGTAGGTGAAGTTGCACCATAAACCCCTACTCTGCTTCTAAAGCAGGTGCAGTGACAGCTTCATCTCAGGTTCACTTTAATGTCAGCTTCAACAGTAGGAAAACTGACAACAAACGTAATACAACACCTCTCTATTTTACATCACATCACTCTGCCAATATTAACCATCACTCAGTCACATTATAGGCAAGGTGCAACGTTTTTTCTCTCAGGTTTATTTGGATAATTATATTGTAATATATATTATAATTATATATTATAATTTCTTAAAGTGTGGTTGTTGAACTGAACAATCTGGCATATTTTATTGCTCTTATACTGAGATTGGTATGCAGTGTGGTGTTAAACAGCTTGCTGAATGGAATTTTGTCACTAGCATCAGTTTTTCACCAGCGATCACATGAATATGGTGTATAGAAGGTGTGAAGTCATTATTCTCAAAGCACCTACGTTTCCTGAAGGCAGTGTAGTTAAGGAAGGGTTTCAGCCTCCTTAGTTGAGCTGTCACTCATGATTCCACGGCCCTCACAATTGATGCCACGCTATAAATATAAATATAGAAATAATAAATATAGAGAAAGTGAAAAACAAAAATGAATAATTTATCCCAAAGAATTCCAGAATTAAATCAAAATTATATTTAATTTGAACAAAATCTTTTTCTACACTTATTTTTTCATTTGAATACATTGTTGTGTTTTTCAAAGTTCAAGGTCAAAACTTCAATGAACAGTTTTAAATGTTAGTTTTTCAATTTTAATTTTCTTTTTTTTCCCCGAATAAATAAACCTTCTGGCCCAGATTTGGCTCCATATGAGACTAACTGTGTGTGTGCCGTGCTGAAGCAAAACTTGTTGTTGACTTGTTCGGGTCATCAGATGAGTCCTGATTGAAATTGTTGAGAGATGTGGATTTATTGACAGCTCGGCACGGTATATCTTGTATCTTGTATTATACTGTAGGTCTGAACTTGTGAACTGCAAAGAAAGTGTGCTTTAAAGTGGAAAGAGGAGGGAATTTTACTGACGTATGCATTCATAAATAGCATATTATCTAACAAACATGTACAAGTGATATGTTAATATTGTCAACATCTAACAACGCTTATCTTTTTTGCCATCAAATTATCTTTAACTATAAACAGCTAAAATGCTTGCAAGTAGTTTCATACAGGCACTAAAATGACTGAGTGAAGCATTATTGAAACCGCATCGACCTGTTTCTTGCTCTTTTTGTCCTCAGCACTTTGCCAAAGCCAAATATCAGCTGCACTTGTGCTTCTACGGAAATAATTTTCCTGCTCACAGATTATAGTGGTGGAGAATCTGGCGTGGGGTGTGCAACCATTGTGACAGTCTCTCATTAACTGGAGAACAGTGGCGGCTTCATGCCGAGTCAATTACACTCTGGCCTTTGAGAATGTGACAGCACTTTTTGACAGGAACTGATAAAACAGGAGGCACATGTGCTCACATCTGTACGACAACATATTGTGTGCATCTGATGGGATACAAATGGAACAAACTGTGTTATTTTTCACCATACAAAGTATGCTCAAATTATTTCAATTTGGTGAAGCGGACTTGAGCCCTTGCCATGAAATAATAATAATTTAAACATAAAGTGGGCTTTGAGAAGAAACGAAAACTGCTGGAAGGCTTGTTTTGGAAGAGACTTTGATAATATTGTAGCCCGAACACTCGCAAGAGACAAAAGAACGTATTTGAAAAACAAGCATTTGAAGGTCTTTAAGAAACATGGATTTGTGTGTCACAATTAGGGCTCTAAGAATTTAGACAGCGCACTTCCAAGCCGACAAGCTTTGTCTTGCCACCATGTGTCTTCCCTGCCCCCGAGGTTCAAGATGATGACTGTACAACCGCCCATGTGCTCCCACACCCATGACCTCATTTCCCTGCTCTAAACTGCTGTTAGCATGCTCTCAAACTGCTATTTCCGCCTTTAGCTACACTGCCTTTGCTCGTGTATCATCTGTGAGAGGAAGGGATATGATGGAAGAAGTGTGAGGGGGAAAAAACAAACAAACCTTGCATTTGTAGTCCCTGCGGTGCATGGCGTCTGGCAGCTTCAGGGACAGACCCGTCAGCGGGGAGATGTCCCGCTTCGCGCGTGCACCAGTGGTCTCCAGCACAGCATGAGAAAGGTCAGCTTCCATTAGATTCACTGTGACAGGACGATGTCTCTGCAGCCATTTAGACCGAGCCTGCCTCTGCTAATTCTGCTGCTCTCTATCTGCGACTCTGGGATTTGATATTCATCTGAGAGCGAGCACCTCTAAGTTAGCCAAGTGCCAAACTTTGTGCTGCTTTGGGTTCAGATTATCTCGTTTGCTGAGAGGAAGGTGAGCATGTGTTAATCCTACAGCTGCGTGGAGGAAATATTTATTTTTTTATTTTTTGTTTCCTCTGGGAGTGATTTCACACTGCTGCAGGAATGTGAGGCTTGAAGGGTCATGCAATTGTTGTGGCTGTACACGAGTTTAACCTCACTCTTTCCACTGAGGTTTCATCCGTCAGCAGGGCAACTTAGCAGAGAAATGGGGGGCTGGAGTGGTGCTAAGGCTGCATTGTTGTCTTAGGGAAAGAATACCACTCGAGTGGAAAAACATCTCTTAACACACAATGCTTTGTTAAGTGTTGGGCCACGCTTCCATCAGTGGCTTCCGTCCGCGTTACAGTGTAGTTGTCAGCGTGTGCTGTTTGAGTGATGTTGGTGAATGAGAACACTGTCCTTGAGCCTCCTATCCTTTTCCCTGACTGACTGTATGAACTTTCACTGACATATTGCAGTGTGCGGGGGAGTCAGACAAAAGCATTGCAGAGTTGATGAAGCAGAGGTCCACTGAACTTACTTGGACAGAAAACTACAGTGTTTGACTTTTTAAGAAAATGTTATGTTACCACTACTCTATTTGGTAGAGATATTCCTGTAATCTGTAGAGATTGTTGTAATCTCTTTGGGGATCCCTGTGACTTTCCAGCTCCATCACTAGGTTAAAATGTTAACTGTCCAATACTTTGGTTTATGTCCAGACACCTTCAAACTGTTAAGCTAGGTAGAAAATTGACCCAGAATCTAAAAGTGAATGAATGTATTTTCAGGTTTCCACGAAGAGTAACCATTAGCTTGAGCTTTCTGATAGCACTGTGCTCATTACAATTTTGGGGTGGGTGGATGTTTTGATTGAACCAGAAAAGTTTAACATCCATCCAAATCTTGTAGGTGCTCACCTATCGTAACTTCATCTTTGTAGAAATGATCAATTTTACCCCTGGACCCCTGAACTATTGAAATAACTTCTTCAACTTTGCAAATTTGAGCTCAGGTCCTGTAGTGGGACAGGATTTGAGCTCTGTGTGCCATGTGTATCTCTTTTCACCATGGAACAGTGACACTGTAAATTCTTTGTGCTTTTACTCGACATAACCTTCCCTTGAACCACTTTACTTTAAATTTAACCACATTTCAAAATTTTAGTTCTAAGATAAAAAGTTATTTGTATCATTGAAATTAAGAGCGTAAGGACTTTGTGTCTATTTGTCTTGATTGTGCTAACGCAGTGCTCCTTGTGATTACGTGATTGCATTGTGCACTGCTAATAGATTAATGTGATTAAGACCACAGAGCTGAGCCATGGATTGTACAATGAAACCAGAGTTGTGTATGGGCCAAATAGTGATGACTGTGCTCTGTCAGGGCTCAGATTAGGAGCAGGCTATGTTTGCTGGTAGAGGGATGTAGCAGCAGCGGCCTGCATCCCAGCTTCTAAACTCCCCATTTGTCCCTGTGTGCAGCTGTGGACAGCCCCTCCACTGGAGGGGAGACTGTTTGACATTTCCTTTGAGTTGTGACGCCACATCAGCTTATTTCCTCCCTCTTGTCATTTCTTATCTTTTTTTCTGTTCATCCTTGATCCCTCTGTCTTTCTGGCCACCTCATCTTTTGGCCTTGCGTCATCCCTCCTTGTTCGGTTCGTCTCTGTGTTTCTCTTTCACTCCTTTGAGGAGAGAGATGATCGGGTGTGGAAAAAAAAAAGGAAAATGAGTACTCTATGCTGTTACCATGGCAACTGCATCAAGGAGCTGAGCCAGTACTCTGTCACAGACATGCGTACTTGCGCTCTCATTCTCCCTCCACTTGCCTCACTTAGATTAAACCTCACCTCTGATGAGAATGAAGAGAAAGAGGCAGGAGAAACAAGGGAAAAGACTACGCCGGTTCGGGAAGCGTGGTGTTTCATAACCCTCCAAAAAAAACAATGTTCTTCTCTCTGTGATGAATCATTATTACTGATGGCAGATATCAAAGACAGATTTTGTCAGTGAGCTCTACCCAGTGCACAACAAAGGGAGCACACAGTGTATTCCTGCATTGTTGGTGCTTCTACTCTGCTGTAGAAGCGTCAGTCAGTGGATTGTGCTGGTCTTTTCCAGGAAATTAATGCACACGCAGACTGCACACTGCCCCGCTCTATGACATCAATCTGTATTAATTTGGCAATTAATCCGATTTTATGAGAAGATGTCTCAATAAGGGAACCCATTTACCACAAACTAATTTTGAGACTGTGCGATTTGTATCCTCAGTTGTGTGTATGTGTGTGCATGTGTCCTCCGTACTGGCAGACATGTATTTTACAAATCTTTTTTGACCACTTCAAAGCAACAGCAACTATCGATTTGGGTATGGTGAGAAAATGTGTCATGTTTGGCTGTGTGCTTGTTAATGCGCTCAGAGCAGAAGAGAAAAATGTCCACAGTGGGAAACAGAAATGGTTAGACTGGAGCTGTTTTCAGATAATTTGTTGCTGTGAACACAGCACGGCTGAGACAGGTATATTCTCACAGACGGCTGTGGATGAATGCATTGTGTCATGTAGCGCAGATGGATGTTAAGTGAGGGGGGACGTCAGCTTCTCTTTGACTTGGACAGAATGGGAAAATGTGCACCTGTATTGCATACAGGGGAGCGCTCGTTATTTTCAGCTTGACTGAATCATACCAGGTGGTGAACGCGATAACAGAAAGACATGGCGGCGCTCACCGCTTGCTTCCTTCGCCATCAGAACACGATACCTGGTGGAGTGTTTCGTCTCCAATCAGGAAGTTTACTTGGCAGTCATAACAATGATCCAGCCAGTGAGGGGAAATTGATTTAGCAACTTATAGTTCAGGTCCCAGCTGGATCAGACAGCAAGAGCATAAATGAGGCCCTGAGTGGACATACCACTCTGCACTTCATTTTTGTCCCCAGGGAGGGGAATTCATTTCTGTCAAATCACTGTGATCGTGTGTAATGGGACAGTTGTGATAGCACAGCAGAGGAGGACAAGAGGGAGGAGTGAGGAGGGAGGGAGGGTTTCACACTCCTTTAACCACGTGCAATATGTCAAGGACCAGCCTCTGAACCAGTGTGAACCGGTTGTGTCCCTGCCTCAGTCGTCAGCCATGATCGCTCACAACCCCTCAGGTGCATTACTGTATTTTAATGTGATTTGCTGCTCGTGGGGCAGAGAGACCTCCAGGGTCATATGGAGACTGGATTATATAGAAGGTCCTGCAGTATTGTCCTGGGGATCTCTATAATACGCAGGCATTATTCCTATATGCTGTGCTTTGCAGATTTGATGTTAACACATTATGAGCCTTGTCTTCCTTTTATAAAGGGTCATGAAAGAACATGTTTCAGGGTCATAAGCATCATCTGGTGGGGAATCTGAGTGGTTTAAAAAAAAAAACACACCCTGTCTTCAGTATCGCAGAGCAAAGGCCTCATTTTTAATTCCCCACTTCCCACTGACTTTCACCAATCATACAGGTAGGAATCTATTGTGGGCGGAGGCAGAGAAGCCACTTTCTCCTTAAGAGACAACAACATAATGCACATAATGGTGTTTTTTATTTTTGCATCATTCACATAAAAGAACACAGCCTACACGGGCGAATAAGACATCAAATATTATATAAAGTTTGCTGTGGGGAAACAAGCCCTGTCAGAAAAGAATATTACACAAAATTCTGCTGCAAACAAAATGCTTCCATTATATCGGGTTGCATTATATTGAAAGATTTTATTGAAAATTAGAGTCCTTAAATAATTGTGAAAGATGCAGTAAAAATATAAAATCCATGAGAGCGACATCATTTTAAACCAGCCTGTTTAAATAACAAGTACTCCTGAAAAATAGTGTAGTATAGTATATTTGACCTTTCTGCTTAAAAAGAAGCCTTTACAGTATAGTTGTTTTAGTGCAGAGGCTAAACAAAGTTCATAATTTAGGTGTGCCCCATACATGATACATTTACTTCACATATTGTGACTATGACATTGTCAGCTCTTTTGCACAAGGAAATGTTTGCGGGTAAGACTGTTAATTGTTTTCTTACCTTCTCATATCTGAGCATATGAAGGTACAATGAGGAAATTCTTTGCTTAGCTTAGCATAAAGACTGGAAACAGGGTTAAACAGATAGGTCTGTCCAACGGTAACGGTAGCTTTCCCAACACTGCTAATGTCATTGATCAGTCCACCCACACCTGGAACCTGCAACTGATAGCAGCAAATTTCAATGGATGTCCAGGAAAATGTAGAACTTGGCAAATTGAGTGACTTTACAGAAAAGAAAATAACACTTGACGAATGATGGCATGTAACAAAACTACATAACTCAAGCAAATAACCCGCTTAACACTCTAACAGTATAATTAGTGCATCACTGTGTTGTTTAATTTTAATGCCTGGTACACACATTACTGTGCCTTCCCGAGCATTCACATCCACTCATGGAATTAGTGATAAATCTCTTGTCATTTTTTTTTGGTTTGTCTCTGAGTGAAGGAATGCACTGTTGAGCCATGAATACTGACGATAACGCTCATGGCCTAATTCACTTTTTTTCTATTGGTAATCATCATTTTAGTGCTGGAGCTTGTCTTGCTTAAATAGATGATCATTATCTGGCTCATTTTATAATTAAAGTGTATGTCCTTAACGGCAAGGTGAATTCTATCTGTGGAACTTGTCTTGTATCAAGAAGCTACGGCTTTCAGAATTTTTAATGAAGTTGTGATCCCGGTGCTGGTGCTGTTATTGTTTTGGGGCGAGCACATCCGCTTTGGGAATTTTTCACAGTCTCCAGCTGCAGCGCCTGCTGTCATCCCGGCTCGTTTGATTCTGAAAAAAAAGCATGCATTAAAGCTTTGGACATGTCAGTTTGAAGACAAGGCTCTATTCAGCTGAGACACTATTTGAAGATTTTTGCTGTTCTTGTTTCTTCTCAGGTTGGTGTTACTTTGCTGAAGCAACAGAGACAGGCCCTGAGTCGGAGGTGAAGAGAGCAAACTTGGGAGTCCTCCCAGACAGCAGGGAGCAGCAGCAAGCATGCAGGACTCCGCTTCAGACAGCAAGATGGCCAAACAGGTCAGCACGGCCCTAATTTCACTAGCGGATTACGACTAAAACCATAGACTTCACAGTGGTTGTGTAAAGTAAAATACAGGAGCTTTTAGTTTATAAGTTAAGAGCTGGAATGGGAAGTTGGAAGTTCCACTTGGATTGGGACCTGCTATTTGTAAATGCATTTTAGAGTTTGTATATGAAGTCTTTAGTTTTAGACAAGTGATTTAAACTTCAGGTTTCAGGTTGCACCATTAAAACTCGTAAACTTCCCTGTAAACAGGAAGTCACTGCAGCTTCACAAGCTGCAAGACATTTGTCAAAAATAACAGGTTAAGTGGCGAAACAATACATTCCAACTGACATTCCTTTGTAAATACAAGTCTGACCTTATTTTATTTATATTTTTATTAATGTTGTAAAATGTAATTTAAAATCTTCTCGGTTTACATGATTACTAATGAGCAATTTATCAAGTCTCAGGACAGACTTTTTTCTTTCTTTTTTTACTATATTCCATTTTACTTTTTACTAAAAAAAAGGGTACAAGCTAATGTAAGTTTTGTCAGGTGGTTTAGTTGACTTGCAGCAGTCAAACTATGTAAGAACTGCATTTTAATTTAAGAATAATCTTAAAACTTAAAACTAGCTTGAGACTAAGTGAAACTTGAAACTTAGTTTAAATGTGCAAAGAACTGATGCAGCTGGCTCCATAGCTGGTATAACAGTAAACAGAAAAAAGGTTCATTTTTTGTCTTTACAACAAGCCTTGTACAAGGTCTTAGATAATGAAGATGACATTTATTATGAAGCAGTTTATCTGGATTCACTGACTTAAATTATTTATTGATATTGCAGCATTCTTCAAGTCTTTGTTTCAGAGTGTGAAGAGTCTATATGTCTAGACAGGGAAAACATCACTAATGACTGTGATTAGCCTTTATTTTTTCTGATTCATGTTAAGAACAGGGAGTCAATGCAGTTTCTAGTAAATCTATATTATTCTGTATGATTTTTAGTATTTGAATCATCAGATTAGCATGCACAGATTGCACACAGTGTCTAAAATTCAATATCTATTAAAGCCACCTGACTCTAAACCACTGACCTTCCCTTTGGCCACTGTAACCAAAGAACTTAAACTTATGGCACTATCCTGATACTGATAGGGTACTTCAAGGCATTTTAACTTTTTAAAATATTTACTCAGGTATCAGGGATGACTGATGAACTGTATCATATGACTTCCTTTTTTAATGTATGTGTTAAGGAACAGAACTCCAAGCACCTTGATGAACACAGAGAAACAGATGACATGTCTGAGAAGATGTCCCCAAACAAAAACCTCAAATCTCCCCAAAAAGGCTCCAAGCGACTGAAAACCACCCCCTTCAAAGTGACCCTGCTGGACTCCGCCGAGTTTGAAGGAGAAATTGAGGTATGCATTGTGGAAAACAATTTGTGGTAACATGTTTTCTAGAATTAGCCTTAACTTGCTTTAACAAACCGTTGAAAATCAACATTCTTTATTTCTTTTGTTGTTATTTTCCTCTGTAGGGAGTCATGTGTGTTTTACAGTGTTGCAGCGAGCGGATAAAACAGGCAAAAAGAATCAAAGAGAGGGTGCCATGCTGTGAACTCACCGGGGGCGAGAAGCCAAAGCAATGTTTCAATAGTTTCTGTAATGCACACAGTGGCACAGAAAATGCACAAAAAGTTCACTCTGAAAGTCTTTATTCCACACAAGTTATCTGTTGTCAATACTCCAGCAATGTGAAAAAAGGGAGATTTCCCACTTGCTGGGAAAGTCAAGTAAAGGCATGCATAAGAGACGAGGAAAGAGATAGATGGAAATGCACTTGTGTGCTTTCTTGCCGAGCGGCAGCATCCAACTCAGGCTGAATAGGTCAATCGTTCCTTCTAAAATATCTTTTACATCAGTGTGGTTGAAGGAATTGATATCCATTTACTCGACTGTGGAGATAGATGACTCTGGAGCAAAATGTTAAGCTATTTCTTGTTTAGGCTCAACATTCAATTTCATTTACTGACAATCTATTTGGACACCCAAATCTATCACTGCTGCCTTTGGTACTAAGATAACAGAGTTAGATGGGTCTGGGCCAGCTGGTGGCAGCCAGTCTGTGCCATGGCTTCTGTCTGATGCAGTACTGGTACTGCAGATATTGTGCATGTTCATGGGTTCTGTAGTAAGGGTCACTGTTTAGAGTTACAACAACTCCTTCAACCTAAATGACAAAATAAGCCATTGCCTTATTCAAAAATATCAAAACCATTCATATTGGTGCATTCTAATCTGGCACCCCTATCAGTATGGAAACAGTGTTCGTCAGTGCCTTGCAAAACAGTTACAAGCAACCAAGAATTATTCAATGTCTCCCGAAACCTTTAAGTTTAATGTTTGCTTACATTTACACAACAAAAATTGCTTGGTTATTCCTAGGGGAAAGTTACAGCAGGTTTCACCATTTCCTACTGTCTGCGCATCACACTCTCACTCTCAATCATCGCAACATGTCTGTTGCTGCACCCAGACCAATCGTCACTGCACTGATTTCATTTCAACAATCAAGGCGACAGACTTGGTATTGACCCTTTATCGGGCGAGAGACCATATTTGGTAACTTCAGTGGGCGTCCAAAATGGTGCCCCCACACCTCTCTGTGAGGCAGTAGAACCGCGGGGATTTCTCCCAGCCAATCAGCGAAGATCAGGCTACGTCACAGGTAGTGATGTCATGGCGTCTGACCACTCAGCAGTGGCCCAGAACGTCTCAAACTTCCTTCTTCCTCCAGACCTCGTGAAGTGCGGTTGTGCGCCCCTACCGAGTCCCATGCCCACGGACCTAACATCGGAACTAACAATGGTAAGTTGATGAAACTCACACGTTATACAGTTGAATAGTTGTGCTAAATGTTGAGATAGGTGTCGTTTGCATAGGATTTCTAGAAATTAGTCAAATTTTTGCCTGACAAATGGCGACGCCATATTTGATCATACGCCCCCTCACCCAAGACTAGGGCATGTAATGGTAAGTCTATTTATGGACATACGCCCGACGCTTAGGGTACTTTTTTACACTACGCTACTTAGGTTTTTTATTTTTTTTTATTTTTTACAAATAACGCAGTATAACATAGGACAATAGTACTCAATAGTGCATTGGATGTTGCCACAGGTTTGTATTACATTATACAGTGATCCAGTGAGAAATTTAACCCATTTATAGACATTTTCAAGCTATAAATTGTGAAATATGTGTGATTTTGGTCAGTTTTATGACCTTATAACAGTTTTTATTATACTTATATGGCATATATTGGTGTTTATTTCCTTATTACTGCTAAAATTGATTTAGTAATTCAATATTTGTGAATTATTTCGTTTTTCTGATTGAATTATAAGAAAAAATAAGTGGTACCACCATTACTTATTATGCTATTTTTCACTTCTTATATATTTACAATTTATATGTCAATCATATTATACTGTATATTTACAATTTATATGTCAATATTCTTTGTTTTCAGTAGATATACACTTCACGGTTACTGTTTTCCTTCACAAATAACTCAAAGTGGGCTTGATATTGACTCAAAAACTTACTCTCTCAACTAGTATATTGATGAAGCATTTCTTTTGCAGCTGTCTGCTCAGTTCTTTCATGGAAATAAGGAGACTGTTGTTGTGCCAGCCCACCCCGCCATCAGTGACGATGAGGGCTCCAAGGAGGAAGACGACGAATTGGCAGACCCCGACTTCATCCCACCCACCCACGACCTGGACACTCCAGGCCCGAGTGACTAGGGAGGTGGAGGTGCTTGAGGACGACGACGACGACAATGACGAGGACGAAGAATTCAAATTCAAATTCAGGTGTTCAGGGGTGCCAGCAGCCAGAAGCCAGTCACGTCTCGCCCCTGAAGGAGCTCAGCATCTCCAGGCAGCCTCAGCACCCCTGTTGATGTCCCCAAGCCTGTCCGGGGACACTGCAGCCACATCCCAGATGACTCTGAGCGGTTTGACCTGTCCTTGTTCCATGCCCCTGTCTACACCACCCGCCAGACCTGCAAGTACTGCAGCAGGAAGGGGCACATCTTGTCTGCAAGGTCCTCCTGTGCCTCAATGCTGAGCGCAACTGCTTCATCAAGTACCATGAAGCAGTTGCCTAAGTGACTGGACTGGCATTAAAATGACTACATCACTGCAAAAGAAAAGGTTACAGCTGTTAGCTTGTTTACGTTCATACCATTAGTGTCCCAGGCCCTAATTTGCCGTTTTCAGCATGTAGGTTGCAGCTCGGAGATTGTTCTTGTTTCCCGGGTACTTTGAAAATGTAGATAGCGGATGCTGCGATGCCGCTTGAGACAAGCGACCAATAGCAGACTTATACCCGCAGTGTGCATCCGGTGAGTCAGACTAGGCTGGACTGGACTTTGATACGTGTGTGATATTTGTGACAAGTGCCAGTATCAGTACCTCAAAAAAAAATGTTTGTATACAATAAGTATTTTTGTATTTTTATAAATAAAGTAAATGTTCCTTTAACGTTATATGTTTATTTATCCATAATTAACATTTTTATTTAAATACACTTTTTGGAATTTTATTTACCCTAGACGGGCGAGGAACCATATATGGTAACTTCATTGACCTTGATTTGCAACATAAAAATGAAAAATTTTGAAAAAGTCACAAAAGTAAAAAGTCTTGTAATATCCTCTAATATCCTCCTCTAGGGTTGAAATTTAGAATTTACAAGTACGTCAATGAGTGCCCTATAAAGCTCTATCGAGAATGATCAACTCTGATCGATGCTATTCACTCTTGTAAGTGACAATATATGATGCTTTTTCCACATGCTGTGTTGAAACAATAGTAATAAACCACTACTTTGTTTATTTGAATTTTGTAGACCAGTATGCCAGGATGATGTGACTAGGGCTTTGACCTGACTCAGAATTTCATCTGCCAATTGCATTTGAGAATACTTTAATACTAAAAGTCGACTATTCATTCCATTTTTAGTATCCCTGGCATAATCAACTTATGTCAGCCTACATGAATATGTTTTACCTGGAGCCAAAGATTTTAATACCTTTCTTTGTCGTCTATGATGGGAAAACATAAGATTCCCACATAGTCATAGTGAATAGCAGTGTGTGTCCTTCTCAAAGTTAGCTATAAAATCCCAGCACACCATGGAGTAGCTCCCCAAGCTCAGCCAAGAGTCCAGGGTTGGCTGTAGCCATGTTGGTGCCTTAGTTGAGATTAGGATTTGATGCTCCCAAATTATCGAGAAATATTATCCCTGTGCATTTTATGCAAGTTTCTGTCCGTTTTATCCTGTTATTGTCATGCACTTTGACTGACAAAAACCCCCAAAACAAAACAAAAATGCACGTGTGCTCGACTTGAAAAATGTCAGTCGACTGAGGGGTCTCTGACTGATGATTCAACTCGTCGACTTTCAGGGGGCAGCCCTAAATGTGAAATTGTTTTGTCGGTTTCAGATATGGGATTTTATATATTTCATTTTCAGATAAATTTTCAGCATATATGAATATAACCATAATAATAACTATATAACATTGAACATGGGTTTAATACTCAACAAATTTTAATGGGGGCTCACTCAAATGACCTCCTGCCAGTTCTGGGAACTCACCACAGTGAAAACCGATAAACATCACTGATTTTGTCAAATAAAAGAAACACGATCAAATCATGTTTATATCCCCCAGACTAAGGTATCAAAAATTATTGTTAAGGTGTAAAACCTGATATCGAATTGCCACAAATTAAAAATCTTTATTAGATACTGAGGGTCACAGGATGTCTCTTTTGTCCAATAAAAGACCACAGCACAAGCCACTAACAGGATGTTCGGAAATCTATAGTTATTACATGGTTGCAAGCCAGGTGCAGCCAAGGAGAAAATAGAAGAGCAATGTTATTATGAGCCACCCTTTAGGATACTTATGCATAAGTGTATGAAACTTTGTGTGTGCGTGTTGTGGTGTTGGGGGGGAGGGCGCTCTTTATGTGCGAGTGTGTGTGAGGTAAGAATATCAGGAATGCTATGCTTGCACCAACCTCTCTCTCAGCACTGGGAAAACATTCAGAAATACCTTTGGGCCTTTTCTTCACCACAACAATAGTTCACATTATGGTCAGGAAAGTTTTTGTGTCTCTGTGCTCTTCCTGGATATTAGCACTGCCAATGATTGCCAGAGAAGGAGATGCAAAGCAGCCACTTGTCATCCCATGTTTTTTTAAATTGTAGTTTGGTGAGAGCCTTGGACCGCCAGGTCATTGGCAGGCTTGCTCTGGCATCCTGTCTTTAATTGCTGGGGTGGAATTTCATGCTTGCCATACCCGAACCTCCCTCATGCTTCCGGGAGGTGGTAATGACAGCATTGCAAGAAGGCAGGCCACTCTTTGGGAGCACTCTTCCTGGAGGAGGTGCTGCATTATTGGGTTAATTAAGTCTCTTGTCATGAATACACGCCTCAGCCTCCCTGTGGTCCTCAGGCAGGAGAGGAGGCACTGCCTTCTTCCCCACTTCTCTCACCCACTCGCCTGGCTGGGCCAATGTATAAAACAGGGCTATTTTGGGTGGAATTGTTTCATGATGGTCAGTTGTCTTTTTACACTACCAAGATTCTGTCTTGGGTGTCCATTCAGGTAACAACCCTGAGATCATTATTGCACTGTTCCAGAGCAGAGAGCAAATAGACTGGATTGACTCAGTCATGGATTATTAAGACTCCATGTGCTGATTAATTAATTTTGCTGGCCGCTGTTGATATCATACAGCAGTGATTGTCAAATGGAGGCCACAGGTGGACTTCCCTTCCAACCTGCAGAATATGAATGAATTCAAAAATTGTGTGCTTCTATCGTTACTCACCAGTGGAAAAGGCCCAGTCCGTCCTGAGAGTGATCATCAGTTAGCTTGCCAATCCTTTGCATTTAACCAAAAGTCCAGAATTCATAGTTCATCCAATCTACAGAATCAAATTTTTCACCGATTTAAACCTCTCTGTTCCATGTACCCACCATTAAATCGCCTGGCTTCCAGGCACACTGGCTGGACTACAGGAGTCTGTGGAGAATCACTAAGCTTGTCTATTAGATGCAAGAGGCATCACTCGGGTTTATTTTCATTTGCCAACTGTTGTATTGAGTCTCAAACTTATTGTTTGCTTCCTGACATCCTGAAGTTGTTTTTTTTTTGTTGCGATAAGGACTCATTAGTTGAACTGTCGGTTTTGTATTGAGCACTGACTGCCTCCTTGGTGGAGGTCTGAGAGCATTTTCTAGTATCTAGTTATCATGGATTTACCATTTTTTTCGGAATCATACTGATAAAAGCTAAATAACAGTAATTTTGTAAGAAAGTGTACATAATATACAACAATATACTTAATTAGGCCTAAATAAACTATTTTTAGTTGATGATCCCCTGTTATATGGCATACTCTTGCCTTACCTTGACAATGCTTAAGCAGTGTTGCTCTCCCATCCTTTCACCCATAATGAGGCAAAGGCGAAACTCTTTTTCAAGTCTTAGCCTTGAGACATTAAGAAACAAGACAGCAGAGGGATAATACTGTATGTGTTTCCCTGGCAACTGCTTGCTCCATCTCCCTGTCACCTCACAAAGTAGGCCCCAAGGGAGGAGGCACCATGTGTTTGTGAGTGAGTATAATACTGTCTCAAGTCCCTTAACGTCAGCCCTGCCACCTGAGATGCTGCTCAGGACCGCCTTAAATGGCAGCAGGCACTCCATAGGGGGCTGCAGACGCACAAAACTTCTTTGGCTCAACACAGAGAAGCAAAAAGAATGAAGAGGAAATAAAAACAAGAGGACACCACCACACCAGCAACATCATCCGGACCGGCCTACACATGCGACATCTGCGGCCGTGCCTGCCTCTCACGGATTGGACTTCACAGCCACAGCAGATGCTGTGCTAAAACCTAACTCCAAGGCACAGGAAATCTATGGTCTTCCGAGACTGCAATGCCGATGATAATATTGTGGCTGTGTGGTTCAGTGTTATGTCTAAATATTAATATACTCCTTGTTTTAACAGTGACACACGGTATGCATAATGATGTTGTGTCAAAATTTCATTTGCTCTCTGAGATCTAAGTGAAAACATTTGATATGACCTTTCTCTCACTTAAAACAAGCAAATGTGGCTGCCAATGCAGGAAGTGATTTTCATTTACATATTTTTCTGGTTCTATTGTCAGACTCAAAAGTAGTGCGAAATTGGATCACAGCTCATTAATACTATCTTCAACAGCAGTCATTACCAAGCTATTGCACTGCAGATAAAATCATTAGTATATGATCCCTATATTATCTGACAAATGGGACAAAAATACGGGTTAATGAGAGCAGCTGAACTATTAGTTTGGCTATGTTGACATTTAAAATGAGTGATCACAGAGAAAGTTACAGGCTCTCCCACATGAATGTAATTCAATTACAAACCAATCAATAATTCAAAATAGTCTGCTGTCTGTACATGGACAGCTATGGACACCTCGGATGCATAGCAGTTTTGTTTACACACACACACACACACACACACACACACACACACACACACACACACACACACACACACACACACACAC
>JBBPCS010063445.1:0-17337 GCA_037974645.1 Hollardia meadi
TGTGTGTGTGTGTGTGTGTGTGTGTGTGTGTGTGTGTGTGTGTGTGTGTGTGTGTGTGTGTGTGTGTGGGAGAGTGACCCACTTGGGAGAGAACAGGCTAAGCATTGACTGCTGTCACATAACAGCAACATCACCTACATACGGTAGTATCCAACAAGCCACTCACACATATGTTCATATAGCATTTGGCCAACGTCCTCCTTTCTTTGCTCCTCGATAATCATTTAAAATATTAATGCCCGAATTAAGTTGAGGATTTTTAAGCGAGCAAGTGAATTGTCCTGCACACAATATTTAGCAGAGCAATTGGTCTATAAACACACAGCATAGCAGCACAGCTTCCCGTCACGTGACCAAAACCTCTGGGGGCGTTTATCTGGCACGTCACCAGTCTTAAGGCTACCAAATAACCTCGGAACGTAATTAAGAGATTTAATTAATAATCAAACCTCCAGAGTAATTTTTGCTTGTCAATTGCTTCTTGGCTGGGTTGGTGGAGTGTGGCCTTTATTTCCTGTAGGGAATATTAACCCTTTCCTCAATTTTCATCCTGTAAGGTAATGGACAGACTGCGAAAAAAAAAAAACACAGGAGAAAAACAAACAAAGTGGAAGTATAATCACTAGTCAATCATGGAAGAAAAAGAAATGGCATGATTGAGCGGACATGACATTTTCATTAAGTTTTCCCTGTAATACAGTCGCAACAAAGGGACAGGTTTCTTGGTCAACTTTGCTTTTCACCATTGAGACACAAATTAGATTAAGAACTTAAAAAGTGTCACTTCTGTTTCCATAGTTATGAATGTTCTCTGCGAGATGTGTTCAGAAATAGGCCAGTAATATTTGTATTGTTGTGTATAAAAAACATGGCAGATAGACAGGTGCCGTAGATTTATAGATTGAGTTGCCAGTTATGTGTTTCTTGAAAATCGCCACTCCTCTCCTCACACTCTCTCCTTCATCCTTCTCCTTTGTTCATCCTGTGCGCTTCATTTTAATCCACTCATTCCTGAAGTTTTTTCCAACAGATATAATTTCATGGTGTCTCTGAACAAATTAACACAAGTTCAGTACGATATTATTCCATGTCTGGGGGACGAGATGACAAACTCAGCTTGCTAACTAGATGGAAATGAAGAAAAAGCAGGGGGCCAATAGCGGTAGATGATGGTGTGTTATCTGTGTGTGTGTGTGTGTGTGTGTGTGTGTGTGTGTGTGTGCGCGCGAAATGATATCTGCCTTTGGACCCAGACACACACCATCAAATATTCTGATGAAGCAATGCACGTGATTAAGCTTTACACCAAAAAAATTTAATGAACAAATATTAATTTACAACTTCACTCAAAACAGCAGTGGGTATTTGGGTCCATTTATTCTGTAAAATTGGTTATTTGTCTTAATGTTTACTGGTTCCAACTCTTAATGCTGTGATATCTCAGCATGAAAAGAAACCACATTATGTTGAAAGCAAAAAAATAGATATATACAGTATATTCACCTAAATTTGGTGATGAACAGTTCTTTTACCCCCAAGCACGCAGGCTGCTAAACAAAATTCCCCAGCCCGCACCCCTTTCATACTGTCCTGGATTGAATTAAACTGATTTGAATTGGAATGAAATGAAATCCATGCATTGTTCTTGCTGTTGCTCAACTTCCGCACTCCATCGTTAAAGTTAAATTCAAACAAATTATTTTTATTGAGCCACTTTGTTTCTCCTTGTAATCTTTGTGCACATCTGCTCCTGTTTTTCCACTTACGACGGCTCTGCCGAAGAGCCCTCATGTTGTGAATAACAGCGATAAATAAAAACAAAACTAGTCAAATGGATAATAAAACATGGATAGCCATTTGACTGGGTAAAATTAGTGTCCTTGGAGAGAGAGAGAAAAAAAAAGAAAGACTGCCTGCTCATATTTAGTACTGTAACACACAGTATTTTTTTCCAGAAGAAAATGAATGGGAACTTTAACAGAATGGGTGATACAGACCTTTACGTACACGAGCAACAGAAATTAATTGTGTATTTTTCAACTGACCGGTTCAACTGATTCAGTTCACTCAGATTATTTCATGTCATTGCGTTAGTTCTAATGGGTTATTCCTGCTCAGGAGAAAAACTAGCAGTAACATCCATTTACAGGCAGAATATCGGCCTGTACTTGGGTACTTCATGTACTTCATGTCAGGGACTGGTGGGGTTTGGACAGAGCCAACCACGCACCATCGCTCTCTCTGGCTGACCTTAATGGCTTCCCCTCTCTATCTGAAAAAAAGGTCCATTTTCACCCTCCCTGGCATTCTGGCCCACAGATGCCTTTCTCTCTCTCTCTCCCTTGCACTCGCTTACACCTTGTTTATTGTGGCAGAGTGAGTGAACAACATTGTTTTATTATGCACATTTACTGGGTTTGTTGTGTATGTTTGTGTGTGTCTTATTGAGTTTTAGTGTCATTGCACCTTTGACAGGTACGGCTGCTTTTCTAATGGCCACAGCCAGCATTATGAAATGACTCTGTATAAGCACAAGGACATCTGACTACATCAACAACAGAACGTTCAACCGTTCACACAGAAGTACTTCTTTCCAGTACCACTACCAATCAACAGCATGCATCGTCTGCATAATGTTTCCTTCAACCGCCAGGATTATCATACTTGTGACTATGTTGACACCGTATGGTGGGATTCTGCATAATGCTGTGTCTACAGTTTGACTTGGTATGATAGAAACGTACTGGTGTGGTTCCCAAACGCTTAGTGCTGACCTAGATTTTAAATGGGGGGGGGGTGGGGGCTGGCAGGGATGATGGTGTCTGCAGGCTTGTCTTTTTTTTTCTGATTTAAACAGACCCACACAATATTCCAAAATAAAATGTGTGGCTGCAGGTTTTTCATCATGCGGTGATTCACATGTGCCACGTGTGTCACAGTCATGCAGTGAATGTTGGGGGACAAATAATTTGGAGTCTGGAAGTGACAGCATGGGTCCAGAAATCAGCTGATGACGCCCCAAATCAGCTGACTTCATTAAGAACCAGCTAGTCACCAAGTGGCTGATATCAAACTACTTTTGCTGCTGCTAACTGTCCTCTTTATGAAAGCTTGTGACACTGGTGCAGACCACAATACTTTTTCAAGTGCATTTTTTCTCTTTTTTTATCATCAAAATATACTGAACTGCTAAATGCAATATTAAATGCACGTTTAATATTGGTAAACGTTTTTTTCAAGTCAACAAGCCTAGAATATGACCAAGCATTTGATGACGGCCTAGAGATTTGATACTCGTGGATACCTGATTTTATTGACGCATGTCGGTGTGTACTAAAGCATCGTGGTCCGATACTCTACACTAAGTGGGTGCGACTGCAACACCCACTTCCATCTGTATATCTGTGATACAGCAGTCATGTGCTCCTATATGCTTCAATCAACATCATATGTGACACATGCGACACCAAACCAACGTTGGCCGTCGGCAATGTTCCCCTGCCTTAAACGGACAGTTTGTAATTTCTGTCGCTCGGGCTCTCTTAATGAAAACGATGAAAACAAAAAGACGTAGTTTGATGACGTAGTGAAATTGCATGGGATCGCGGGAGCTGTGGTGTCCGTTGTTAAACAACCACCACGTTGGTTGCATTCTCTGACGTCCTCAGTCCCTCTCTGGCTCTCTGCTGGACGTTATAGCCTCAGATACGACATATAGGGGAAACATATGGGATTATGTACAATACACAAGTCGTTTTTAAACGTTTCAAAGTGGAAATGTTACATAAGCCTAACCCTATCTTCAACGATTGTATGTCTGGCCAGCTCACGGGAAAATGGCTTTTATAAGGAAGAGAACATGAAATGATAAAGCAGACATATTTGTAATATAGAATAGGAGTGACAAAATACAGTTGACAGTAGTTTGTGTAAATTGTCTCAATCAGACAGTTGTTCATCTGTTTTATCCTTAGGAGGCATGTGGAGGCTGTCCCCCTGGACCTGTAGACGAATTACCCACTATTGATTTCCAGTAGCTTAGGCCAGAAGTCCCTATTACCTGTCATGTGTTGTATGTGGTGGGTACTGAAAAGAGAGAACGCGATCAGAACGGAGACTCTCACCCTATAGAATTTAGAATAGGACCTCAATACGTCATATAATACACTTTCAAAAAGACATTCTCCATGACATATAGTGCATTATTGATTTGCTTTCGTCGACGAGGAGCTGCTTTCAGAGACATCACCTACAGTTCACTGAAGACCAAGAAAAGTGTTTGATTGCGTGTCAAGGTGTTTGTCACACTAGGGCATTTTACTTGACTTGATGCTTCCTGTGATGGATAGTTTACCCTGCTAGAATACTGGCACACATAAATCCAATCACGATTCCTTAAATAAATAAGTGATCGGGCTGTCAAAAGTAATACTTTGCCCTTGTTATTGCTTTTGTTTATATGATACTCGTTGCACAAGCTGTTGAGCTCTGTGTGTGTGCACCGCTAAGTGAACTCATTAACGAAAGTAGCGTGACAACAAACTGTGAAAAGAGGGCGGTGGGCTTTTTCTTGAACTCCAAACGATGCAATGAGAGTAAAAACACATCATTAAAAGTGAGCCGTGCTTTTATTACGTGCTGTAAAACAATCGTTGCGTGACGCGAAGTATCGCAAAAGACAACGCCTTGAGATCGGGCTTCAAGTGATGTGCTTTGTTTGGCATAAAGCTAAAAAGAACATTTAAGTGATCGCAAATTAAACGATTCTATAAGGAAAATATGTGTCATTGTCGGCTCATCCTAGATTTATGATGTATCATTGATTACATGTGTATGTGTGTATGAGGGATTATGGGAACACTCACTTTAAAGTGCACTGCAACCATCTTCAATCAAGGATTATAGTTTTGCCAATCATCCCCTACCATCCCTTTATCTCCCCCTCCCCCAGCCTCCTTCCCCCAACCCTCTTCTTCCTCATTTCTCTCTCTTCCTTGTGCCCCTCGATCCATCACCCTGCCACTCCTCCATCTAATCATTTCTCCTGAGTGGGGCTAATTAAAGGGGATCTGACGGAGTGCGCTGACCACAGGAACATCAATCAATCTCTGTCCAACACAGCGAGCCCCCGCCGACTCCCCCAAACTGCTGCCAACGTGCACAGCTCCGCAAAGGTTAATTGTATTCATTATATAAGGGACAGAGCAAACGAGGGAGACAGAGAGGGAGAGCACTGTCTAAAGTCACCCTGAAGGTTCTGGCTCTGGGGTGAATTCTCTGCAGGCCTCAGCGAGGTTAAACTTGGAGCACCGACACCACCTGTCAGCTATCTCCCCGCTAATGCCTGCTTCTTCTCCACCCAAACTGTGATGTGACTTCTTTTTTGTGCCATTCCCTTCCCCCGCATTCTATTCCATCACCCGCTCACCTCATCTCACTTCCATCTACGCATAACACATATATACGTAATTGTATTAATTTAGCTGATGGAACATATGAAAGGAGTCACACATCATTAATAGAGCCTCCTGATTAGTTGATTAAGCCTTAACAGACTTTGGGCTAAAACTCATTTAGTCCCTCAGGTCCGACTGACGCTGCCGCTAATGAGGTTTGACGCCGCCTCATTTTTTTTTTTTTTGTCATAGATATTAACAGCTTTCGAACACATCCAGCCATTTGTTATTGCAGCACGGCTTCCATTTGTTTTTCAGCCGCTTCCAAAGCAAAAAGACAGATTTCAAGCTAATAATCATAAGACTGATTCGGCCATTTTGTTTCCCTGTATTTATTGAGCCTGATTTCATGTTCACGTTAGACGTTTTCAGTTACTGTCAGTTACTGTCGACACAGGATTAGTGGCTGCTACAAGCGGCTCTCTTAACATTTTAAATGTTTCAATATATAAATATGCAGTTTTAAGAGGTGTTATTTCTCTTGATCAACTTCCGACGATCCACTTTTCACAGAGGTTGTCGCTAGCTTGATATAAACTGATGACATTCCCATTCTTAAGCCCGTTTACAAAGTTCTGATTGGTCAATTGTGTCTCCAACTGGAAGAAATGGACGTCAGTGAGGACAACAACAGACCTATTTGAATCTGTGTTCCAGAGGTCTGGAAGCAGACTAATAGGCAAGTTACACACTGATGTCCCTTTGAATGTCTGGTCCTACTTTAAAGCGAGGTTTTGGTCAGCCTCATGGAAATCACAAGGTATTCTGGTCCTCTGTAGACAGGTCTGTTAAAATATTGAGATTTGTGTGTGGTAAGCTAATTTTACATAGCCTCCCATAAAGTATCATTTCATTTTGCCTCTTTCCTCTCTAGCTTAGTCTGTAAATGCCGGAATTATTTCAGAATATATTATTGTATATTACGTCAACTGCAGAGCACTTTAGAGGAGTAATCGCAATATATTAGTGCTTATTTTAGAGGAACAATTTTGTTATGGCTCCTGTTATGTAGCTCAAATGTAGCTTTGCTTTTGCAGTGGTTCAAACTTTCCTGCTTGTTGAGAGCACTCCAGAGCTTTTAAATTGCTCTCTTTTAATTCTTTTTCATTCAATCGTGCAACAACCAAAAAAAACTCTTTGAAAGAAAACAAAAGGTCAAATCACACAAAAACCTTTTCAACGACTTGCATGCGGTTACTATAGGAACCGGTACATCCTATTAATGAAGGTCAGACATTATGCCTGGCAGCGCGCTATGCACTCTCGAGCACATATCATGCAGGAATGTGACAGCAAAGATGGCAAGCACACTCCATGTGACAACTGTTTCACCTCCCACAAGAAGCATTTATTTTGACAAGAATGTGTTATGTTAGAGCGACTCGAAGGAAACGCGTACATCTCGCTGTAGGCTAATCCACAACTTCTACATGTTGTGCTTGCATCTAACATGCCATTAGAGACTGTCTGTGCAACTACTTTGACAGTCGGCCGCTCCGTGTAGCTCCCACTGTGCCGCCATTTATTAGTTATTGGAAGGCTGTTAGGAAGCTGATGCCTGAGCAGTCTGGGTGCCTGGTGTCGTTAATGAATTACTTGAATGACTAAAAATAGAAACCCTCCATTATCTCCCACAGATATTTGTGAAGACATGCGCAACATTGATCATTGATGAGTATCTACAGGAGTCGTTTCCTGAAGCCAGTAGCCAATGGTTGTATAGTTCACAAGTGATGCTGTCTATCAGTGCAATCTACAGGCTGTTATACACACACACACACACACACACACAGACGCACTTTTTGAATTTTGGGTTATGAATTTTGAATGCCCACTTAAAATAATCGTGGCTTCCTCCTGGCTGCATCACACTCCTTGCTCCCTGGGAGCTCTGTGTCTTATGCACGGTGTCATTGTAGTCTAAATTCAGCAAATTCAGCGAAACACTTTTGTAAAGTCCCTCCTGGAAGGCATTCGTGTTGTTGCACGCGGTCGTGCATGCGAAAAAGTAACAGAAGTCATTGTGTGAGAAATGAAACTGGAGAGCTTGAGTGAGAAGCTCAAAACAATCACTGCATTCAAAGTAAGTAAGCTACCAATATGATGTAAGTGTAATTTAAAGCACATTTTTGCATAGACAACAACTTAAATTGTAAATTAGTGTTTATGTGAAGTGCTTTATTTTAAATGTATTGTATATATTTTGATTGTGTATGTATATATAACCAGCATGTTCAACATCCGCACTTGCCACTCTACATTATTTTGGCATCAGCATATCAAGTCAGTATTTAGTCCATACACAGTCCCTGACACACAGCAGGTCATAAATTGTATGTTTCGCTGCCTCCACATGGCAGGGAGGCAGTACTGCCACCACAGCTGGACACTCAAGTCAAGGTCAAGGTAAAAGTGTCAACTGCTGGAGACATACAGCTTCAACCTTTGTCCCGGGGGATTTTGTGCAAAAGTGCGTTTTCGAGAATAAATTTGAATGCAAGCGTTTGTTGTCTGTACCTGTCTGTGTAAGAATGTGTCTTGAGGGAGAGCTTTGCTGTGGTAACTGGGTTAGCCTCTCGAGCATCATTATCATTGGAATAAACAACAGCTAAGCTGCGATGTCCTCTGTGCCCTTGTTCCTCCATTAGATGGTCTTAAGTTTGTGTGCGTATGTGTGATGCTCAGACGCTGATGTGCGTTTGTGCCTTTTCAGCACGTTTGTGCTTACAAATTTGCATAGGCCCGTGTTTGTGGATTTACATAACCACCCTTTTGATTTCTACTTTTGTCTTAATTAGTTTACCAGATTATTGCGATTTAAGAGGAATCCTCACCCGTATCTTGTGTGTGTGTGCCTGTGCTTATTCAAGGTACCTAATCCCTTCGCTGGATCGCTCCCATGCCGGCTTCTACCGCTGCATCGTGAGGAATCGGGTCGGAGCCCTTCTGCAGAGGCGCACAGAAGTACAGGTGGCCTGTAAGTATCGAAACGGGATGCGGGTGAAACACAGAAGAATTGAACCAGTCAATAAATAAAAGGACGGATGATAGATACAGAGAGAGTGTGTATGTGTGTGTTTGTTTGTGTTTAAATGCCTGCAGAGTACACAGTATTCCCACACGCTGTTTGGTTGCCTTTGTATCAAGGACTGAGGAGGGAGGGACAGATGCTGGCAGGGTGAAAGATCTACCTGCATATCATTCAGGGTGCTATCGACCCGGACAGCTGTTCCACTCAGCATTCTCATTAGACTGATATTGTTGCGTTGGTTGTTTTTAACTTCAGCTTCATTTCAATATGATCGCCGCTTATTTCATTCTCTCCCTTTTGTCAACAACATCTGTCGTTCTTTGGCAAAATTGGGGCTCAGATGCGCCGCGTTTCTGTAAATTTTGCAGCGCCACTTTAGGCTGCTCAGTTCCCTCATCTTGTTAGCGAGCCATTACAGACGTGCCAAAAGAGGTGTCTCGTGTGTTGTCACATCAAATACACCCCTCACCTTCATAGGCACAACCGTCCTACACACATTATCCTGCCTTCCCAGGGTATGCCAGGTTCATTGGCTTACCCTTGTTCCGGCAACATTTGAGTGGTTGTGACACACCGCTGTACCTGACTGAACAATGCAGCCAACCAGGCGTGAGAGAGAAAGAGATGGGAGGGGGACGGAGAGGGCCTAACAGTCCCACCGGTACACTTTTTTAGTACTGGGCAAATATATTGTAGCTGTACCCAACTGCTCCCTTCCGCATCTCATTCTTTTCCAGCAGTCTGACTGCTGCTTTCCTGCCTCTCTCTTGACTTTGTCTGTTGCCTGGCCACCACTGCTTTCTATTTATTTCCTGGCTTCCACCCCACTGTTATCCTGTTTCTCTTTATTCCCACCTCTTTTCATTTCCATAATTTTTTCTCCTTCCCCCTCATCAGTCGCTCATGAAGGGGTGCAGACCGTGAGGCAAAGTAAAAAGGAGAATTAAGGACACCTGCAGAAGAAATGGATGAGATAGACGGGGAGCTATTCCATTGAGGCAGCACAATTAGGATTGCAGAGACACACCTCGGAGAAAGGGAAACATGCAGAGGCATTAGAGTTTAGGGAAGGGGAGGAGGACATCACATCGCCGAACCTGCAGATCAAAGTCCGGATTTGCACACTTCCCAGATTTTCATTTAAGCTAAGCACCACGGCTGCACCGCGAAATCCAGATTACCTTTTTTATTCTCTTTGAAAGCGAGCGAGGGAGAGTGAAAAATTAGATTGCCATCGATGCACAACCACTCCAACATCCCCAGTTCAAAGCCCCACACCTTGATCCCTACATTTTTCAAAGATATTAATATTTCTAAACTGTGTTAGAACTTAATTGAGTGTTTGATGTTGCGTTCAAATGATTTCTGCCGAGTTTCCTTTATTGTTTCCGAGACAAATATATGATCCTCACTGTGCTTCTCATAGAACTAACAAATGGGCAAGAAAAAAAAAAAATCTCAAAGTGTTCAGTTCTCACTTCTTCAAAACCAAAGTTTGCACTTCCTCTTTCAGACGGTGTTGGAGGTATAAAACACAAAGTCTCCTTGTTACTGCTGTCCTATAAATGTTTATAGTCAGCATAAGCCAAGATGATTGCAGCAGAGAACTGCACGGCTCAGATCGAAACAACCATTGGAGTTAGGGCTGTTTGACGTGAAATCCATCAAAAATTCCGAACCATATAGATCTCACTTACAAATGGGCAGGATATGGAGCAGGAATATTAGCGCAGTATTTTTGTCAGCTTTTAAGATATAATGAGGCAGGGGAGGAATAAAAGTGCTGTAACAAATGAAATGTATGAGGTGATAATAGAATAGTGGCAGTGCTGGTCATCTACTAGGTTGAGTAATGCACACATTTAGAGTGTGATCAAGATTGATTGCCCTGGATGCATCGACACAGGAGGACTATGAATATGAGTCAATTTAACGTCCCCGCTGTGTCCCTCTGTGAGTCATTTCCTCTTGGTTCCTTCTGGCCTTTCCTGATGTACTGTGGAAACCATGGCAACAACACGGCACTGTCCGTCTAAGTGGCTCGATGTAATATTTCAGAACAGGAAGCACATGGCAAAAACTAAGGGGCACCAAAAGTCAGATGCATGAGAGAAAAGAAAAATGTGTGCCTGCGACTTTACATACCCCTTTTCCTTTGTGACAGCCTTTTCTGTGTATATTATTTGTTTGTTTTCCTGTAGTTATGGGAAGTTTTGAGGAGGGTGAACACACTCAGTCAGTCTCTCAGGGAGAGGGCGCCGTTATCCCAGCACCACGCATTCGCAGTTTCCCCCAGCCGCAAGTCACCTGGTTCAGAGATGGCCGCAAGATTCCACCAAGCAGTCGCATGTGAGTATAAAAAAATATATTCATATATGTTTGTTCTTTTTTGTGCTTTCCTTTATGTTTGTGTTTGATCCTATGGAGTAGGAGTGTTCCCGCCCGCCCTTTGTCAAGACCAAAGCTGTTTTGGCACTTTGTGAAATGAAATCGCTCCTTTGTTCCGTATTTTTGTTTGAAAAGAAACCTAAACCATCCACATTTATTTCAGCTTATCTACGGTATGTCTCCGTCTCTCTTTATCTTGGTCTCATGAAAGCAGGCTGTGTGTTTCCGAGGTCACCTATCGATGTTTGCCAGCCAGCAGCAGTGGTGTTCGTACGGCACTATCAGTACCCAGTGGGCCGAGCGAGCACTGGAGCTGCTGACAGCCTCAAGTGGGATTGTTGTTTTGTTTTCCTATTCTGCTCACTTAAAAGAGAAGGATGTGAATGAAGAGGTTGATTGGAAAAGATGTCTTCACTCTCCAATTTGCTCCATGGTGCACTGCCCAATTTTGTTACTTAAGTTGGCGCAGGTTTTGTTCCCGTATGCTCCAACTATAGAAACATGAAAAATGAACATGAGTTTTATTGATATATTGAGGCTTAAAACTTATTAAAATAGTACTCCTATAACATTGTCAGATGCTAGTAGCAGCTATAGCCGTTAGCTGCCTGCCTCGAGCAGAGATGAGAAACAGGCTACAGAGTTCTGGTAAGCCACTTCTGCTTAACTCCACCCTCCAGAGTTTTCAAACTCGGAGTCTTCAGACCCAACCGAGTGAAGTGACATTACTGAAGGCTATTTATCTAAATTAACGCAGCTCCCTCTGGACGCTTCACAAATGAGACGGCTCACTGAAGAGTCATTTCCTGTCGTGGGTTTCGCCGCTGCCCCACTCCTTTAGGAGACGAGCAACAGGTCCTGAGTCTATTCAATCCAAAGAGGGACGTGAACGAGGGCACAGATTGTGACTGATTCTGTTGCCCCGTAGTCATCAAAGTACACATTGGACCCATTTTTCACAAGCCTCATACCCTCCGAACATTCTGACACTGAAATGACATTTTCAGACAGACGGACAAACCAGGAGAAATGTAACTGTGTTCAAGACGCGTCTCTGCCCCAGCAACACACTCTGGCAACATCTGGAACTCTGTCTCAGCAACACAATCTGGAGATCTATAGCATATTAAGCTAGCAGATTTAAAGGAGAGGCAAAATATAACCATTGGCGTAACTTGTAATTGGTCATCTTTTGTTAAGAGAATCTTTGGCTTTGTGCATTTTTCTCACATACAGCATGTAGTAGTACTCCAAAAGATCTGCAAAACACTTCAATGTGTAAAATCGACAGTTACTCTTTTAAGAAGCATTAATTATCTCCAAAAATCTACATTATCTACATTGAGAGTCTACATTGAAGTCTCATTAGGATACATACTGCACAAGATTGGCTTTTTTGGTAGACCATGTGTACAGGGGCTTTATACACACCCCTCTGTGTTCCTGCCTTTGTGTGAGAATACCTCGTCGGAGTGTACCTGCGCATGTGTGTGTGCTTTAAAAAGGCACTTATTCCCATCTCATCACATCTGCATCTCTTCGCAGTGGGAGGTGACCTTGCCCTTGGTTAGAGTGAATCTTTCTTATCAGCTCCTCATCATCAGTAATCATACCCTGACCTAGAATGACAATGAGACGAGCGCCCGGACTGACTGAGAAGCTGAAGGCTGCCGATGGCCGTAGGTAGGCCAGTCGCTCCCACTTTGGTCTGACTTGCTGTGGAAATCCGGATTACTTTTGCGGAGTCGTTAAGGAAAAGGTCAAACAAACTGTGACGTGGGGCACAAGTTGGTATTTGAAGAGGTTATTATTATAAAAGTTTGATGAATGATTGACACACTCTTTCAACTCTTTATTAGTTTCACATTTCTCACATTCATCCCCTTCTCCTCTCACTTATTGTCTCATTTATTTCTCCCATCGATGTCTCTCTCCCTTTCTCTCCTCTCTCTCTCTCTCTCTCTCTCTCTCTCTCTCTCTCTCTCTCTCTCTCACTCCTTTTGTCTCCATTATCAGCCACCCACTGTGTGCACTTTGCTTCTCTTCATCCTCGCTTCCTACCCTCTAGCTCTGTGAATGCTAATTCCATGGGCACTACCAAGGTCAGTGTGTGCAAATGAGCACCGTTGATAACAGGCGGCCTTTTTTATTGAAAATCATTTAATTAAATTTGATTCGTGCCCCTAGCGTTGACTCTGTAGAAGCATCAAAGTCTCACTAGTGGGGTGGATTGAGGGAGTGCTGAAGAGAGAGTTCTGTACTGAACAGCAAATGTTGATGAAGGCTCTTTCCAAGGACTAGTGCTCTTCAGAGACAGTTCCAGCTCTGTGGTCTCTCTAAACATTGTCGCTCTATGCATAATGATTATTGTCACTAGTAGTTCCACTAGCAAGATTAATGCTGTCAGGTGTTCATCCTCCACCATGGGCCAACTTACAACATGGAATAGCAGTAAAGCAGAGGTGGATTGGGGGGTGGGGGGGAAGCCATGACTACAACCATGGTGACCATTTTGCCTTTCATTTCTAATATCTCTCCAACATCTTTTCAACTCTGTGCTTTTTATTCACTTTTTTTTCCCATCTCCCACATTGTCCCCTGCTCCTGCTATCTCTCCTCAGGTGTCATAACTATAATTTGCAGGCTCTCCAGGGTTTCGTCTGGCTTTTTCTCTGCAAAATTACATCTCACCAATAGAGCAGAGGGGGAATAAACAACCGTATACCTAGAATAACTATGGTAAACACCTCCAACCAATCAGCTAAGAAAATGTACGCTTTGTCTGCAGGCTGTTGGACTTAGACTACATCTTTTGTCGTGTTCTTTAAACATGCACATTGTGATCAGCTTGGCCTGGACTGTATGTCGCTGGGAGTGCTTCTAGTTGGGAGTAGCTTCTTTAATTTGCGTCATACAGCAGAAGGGGGTATTATCTTGTCTTGATCTTTTTCTTCTTTTTTTTTTTGCAGTAGAAAGGTGGCTGAATCACCTAATAATCACTCCAGGATTACACTTGATGACTGTTGATTGAAAGGACTTTTGTGAGGTCAGGTCCCAAGCACACTCAGAAAGAACATCTTATATCATCTGATCTCAAGTAGAGTCAAAATGTACAATAGGTATTATTGGAGCTGCAAACATTTGCAAAGCACTGGAATTTGGTTTGATTGCAGTTACTGAAATCTATCAAATCAGTATAAAATCCATTTAATAAACTCTTTAAATGCCTCGGGAGTTTGTTGGTATTACATTATACTGACTAACTATGAGGTGAATTGAGTTGATATCAAAGCTACACATGGCAGACAATGATCAAAGAAACCTGAATAAGGTGTTTACATCCAACAGTGTCCTGGTTCCTATCAGAGTGCTTCACCTGGCATATCCAAGTTTCTCAAAATCAGGACAAATCAGGTTTTCTGAATTAAGAATATAATGTTCACATGTGCAGAATCGAACCAAGATACTCCAAAAACCTGATCATATCCAGGATATTTATCACTCCCATCCAACACTTTGGTTCAGGCTGAAATACATTGATTGATTGCCACACAACATTTGCTGCAAGTATTCATGTTCCAGAAGCACTTTGCTGATCCTTGAACTATCCTTATAGCACCGTCATTAGGTCAAAATTAGGATTTGTTCAGTACAGTGTTTTATTTCATGACTAAATACGAGCAAAACCCATTAAATCAGCCCCAGATGTGCATTTTGTTTGTGCAAATTAGCAAATGTTAGGATGCTAACATAGACTTAGATAACACAACTTGGATGGTGAAGATGGAATGCATCTGGCCTCGACATTGTTGACATGTTAGCATGCTCTTTTTTAGCTCTTATTTCAAGCAGTAAAACTTTTCCAGACATTACATTTTATTCATATAGATTACATCCTTTTCCTTGCTAAGGAAAATAGAAGAAATATGTGATTTGATAAGATATCGCTTAGACTCTGACATTAACAAATACTTTTTTTTTTATCAACTTGGAAAGGGATCCATAATTAAACAGATTATTGTACCTAGTCGTCAGGGCCAGGGATGTATGTAAACTCATACATAATATAATGTGAACACAACACACCACCCAGGCTCTGAGTGCATAAAGGAAACCCACACAAACTTAGTGAATGCTGCATTTTTGCCTCCCTGATGCGAGTTTTCCCTGGCAAGGCAGCGTCTCGCTGTGCCTCAGTAACAGCTCTCTCTTTGCCATGTTGCCTGTGCAACTGTTGTTCTTGGCGTTCTCAAAGACTCCTGTGCTGTCTCTTGCGGTACACCCACAAACTTGCCACTTTACTTATTGTCGTGTTTCTCACTGATGGCCTTCGCCGTCCTCTTCTTTTCACTGTCTCGTTTCAAGACATTGTGTCCTTGTTTGACCCAATGCTAAAACGTGCAGCCAGGCACCGGTGTAGCTGCCCTGCAGTGGATCGGTTCAACCTGATTCCTCACGTCTTTGTTTTGCTGTGATGTAGTGCAGGATGTGAGGAGAAAAACAACTTATTTAGCACCTGCAGTCATTATTCTTTCCTTTCCTTCCTGAATGGGAATGCATTTGGCAGGGTCTTTTTCCGTTCAGTTAGCGTGATTTGTTGTGTTATTTTGGAGACTTAATGTGGTGCATAATCAAGGTTCCGTCAGTAAACACATTTGCCAGGAACGAGGGCTGCTCTCTGGAAGGTTTGTCTGCCGCTGGATATAGCAGGGGAGCCTGTCCTCTCACTATTTCACCTCTGACAACAACTTACTACCCACTACCTGGTTTTGTCTCCCAGAAACTTTCCATTGACACTTGGACATGGATTTATCTGCGTTACACTGAAAACAACCTTGTAGAAAGTGTCTTTTAAGACAGAACACAAAGGAGCCTGACCTGGAGGAGTCAGTGGGAGGACGTACCTGACACACACATACATACACATTGCAATTCCCCTGAGTAATCGTCTGAAGCTACTGATCAATTAATGGCCCCTGCCTGTGATGCTCTGGTCCTGTCAGTCTGCTATGGATTCCCCATTAGTCACGAGAGCCAGTGAATTGCCGAGCCCTTCCTCTGCATTTCCCCATGACCAAACTGCCCAGCATTAGTCATGAGCCCAACAATGTGCAGGGCAAAAGAGACATTATGTCAAGGAGAAGCAACGCTAACAACAAAGAACAACACACTATCATGCACATGGATGCAGGAATTCATTCAATTCATGTATCTGGGGCTGCAACTAATTTTTTTTATTTTATTTTGTTGATTCTTTTCTTGATGAATAACTTTGCCTTTTCCCAGAGCCCATTTTCAAATCCCAACCAACAGTCCAAAATCCAAAGATATTCGATGTGCAATGATAGACAGAAGCAGCCAATTTGGATTCAAGCATTTTGTTGAATGAAAAGAAAAACTAATATCGTGTAACTATTACTGTGGAAGCCCAGACGATACATGTTTATATCCCCCAACTAATGTGTAGAAAAAATTGTTTTGTTATCAAAATCCAGGTGATGTATTTCAACGTCCTCAATGTATCCATGGATGTGAAGATAAGGGCTGCAGTTATTTTCTTTATCAATAAAAATTATCTGTTGATTATTCAGTGTTTTTGTCTAGAAAATGTCTTGATTTGTGTGACCGGCAGACCAAAACCCCAAAATTGTCCATTTACAATAATATTAAACATACAAAATCAACAAATTCCCTCACGGGAGAAGCTGGAACGAGAAAATATTGCCAATCATTTTTTCTCTCAATCAATCTCTTCAGTGTAGATAGATGCATCAGGTGTTGGAAGGATTCGGGGATGTCCTGTTGTGTCCGGTGTTGTAAGCACTCCGGTCACGCAGCAGATCAATGCGGATCGGAAATTGCCTTGAGCTCATTTATGTGTCACTGTTTGACCTCGTGAGGTATTTGGGACATCCGTTTTTTGAACACTCAACCTAACCTGCGAGCAACGGGGGGAAGCAGAAAGCTAACAGTGAGCCACAAATCTCGAGCTCCTGCCCCCGGTGAGAAAACAAGCGGCTGTTTTCATGAGCAACACTGCCTCACCTCTTCTCATCTCTCTCACTCCTCCATCTCTGCATCCCCGAGAGCGGTGTGGCTTTTTCATCACAGGTCTGTTGAGCAGTAGGGCATGCAGCCTGCTGCTTGCTCGTACACTTATTTCTCTCTCCAGCTTACTTTTGCCTTCATCTGTCTACTGCCTCTACTTTGACTCATACCTTAGCCAGCCACGTGAGTTACTTGATCCCCTTGACCCCTCTCTCTCCCTCTCCCTCTCCTGGGGGAGGCCATCAGCCGACTGGCGCCATTTGTCTGCATGTAATGAAGGTCTGAGGCTGTGGAGTGAGGTTAGTCCCCTCATGGCCCAGCGGAGAGGGACTGCCACGACAGATGCCTAAAGACTCCCGAGTGTGTGTGTGTGTGTGTGTGTGTGTGTGTGTGTGTGTGTGTGTGTGTGTGTGT
>JBBPCS010063456.1:0-17337 GCA_037974645.1 Hollardia meadi
AGAATTGTGTTATATAACTGAAGGTAAAGTGAAATTTATGCAACATACTAACTTTTAAAAAGTATGCAAAGGTGTGGGAAAATTACAAAACTGAATAATACAGCAGAAATTTAAATAATAAAACAATACTCAAGCCGGCTGCCATAGCATTACACACTGGTGTTCTCCACTTCAAACTAGAATTACTGCTGGCGGTTGTATGGCTCTGCGCACACAAGTTGCAATTTATATCCATGTTAGTCCAGACTCGTATACATGTATTGACTGAGAAATCTTCATCACATGGTGCAACGACAATCACATGAAGCTCAATGTCAGCAGAACCAAAGAGCTTGCGGTCAACTACACTACTTCAAATATGGATGTTGCTGCAAAGAATCTTTAAATTTTGAAACATGGATGCTTGACACACATCTCCACCCCGGCAGCAAAGAAGATCTATACAATCAGCACAGTTTCAAGGTGGGCTTCCAAGATTAGAGCCACCAATTCAGTATCCAACCAAATGTGAAATATGGTCACAATCTCCCCTTCTGTTCCTGAGTTATGGTGTTGGATAATGGCCAGAAAAGTGTTGTAGCAGAACATTATGATGTCACAGTTCATTATTTTATCCTATTACACATTATTTTTGTGTGAAATTGTGTCAGAATTAGTGTATGTATTCTTGGGTTCTGACTAAAAATTTGTTTAATAGGCCACAGCGACCTTGACCTTTGACAACCAAATTCTAATCAGTTTTGAAGGAAAATCTGAAGAAATGCCCTCCAGGTGTTCCTAGGCGAGCAAATTTTGATTACCCCTTTCAATGACGTACAGAAACTGAGATATCAGTTAAACTGTCTTTTTATCAATCTTAACAATGACCACAGAATAGCAGTAGAGATATTGATGGCCATTTAGACTGGTTGATACAGGAAGGTTTTCTTCATTAGGCCATTAAAAGTTTATGATCAGTAATTTATTCTGTCCAAGATGATCTAACTGGCTCAGATAATATTGATCAGGAACCTATGATTGGTGAGCTGCTCAGTGATCGATTGAAGAGCAATCTTGTGTGAAGAAAGACCACTGAAACCATATAGCCATTATTCCCCACATTAAACTTAAATTCCAATTTATGGCACTCAATTATAAAAACTCTCTTGAATCTGATTTTACATATTAAAATTATAATTTGGTTGGTGATTTGGTTGTAGATATGGTTACATCAAACCAATGAAAAATGTATCTCTTTTAATAATCTCCACATCCATGTGGTTTCAGTTAGAGAATAAAATAAAGGTAAATGGAAAACCAAATGAGGATAATTGCCTACATTTAAATATACCCAATAATATGAATAAAAGTAAAACCATATTAACATTGAGTTATTAAATGTGCAATGCTAAATGCACATAATGCTACATACAATAGGTTAATTCAACTGTACCTGCCTGCTAAACATTTTACTATAAAGGCTAAATAATGAAATGCGAGACCTGCCACAGTTAACTTGTTATCCATGGCAACAGGTGGAATCATGTCCCATTGCAGAGTAATCATGAAAACAAAATTAGGGTGCTACAGACTTATCTATACAGTTTTTACATTATCTTTACATGTGCTTCTATAGTCTTAATTTAAACAAGTGCCCACAATGAATGAATGTATTGTATTCTTCCTTCCATCAGAATATTATCAGAGCGTGGTGTTTGCATGGGCTCTGCGTACATCTATTATTGTCTTAACTATATTTTAATCCTAGTTATATTATAACAACATGTGTATTGCTACCAAGATGACTGCAAATAAACACACATCTAAAAGTTTTTCCTCAAAAAGATGCATTATGAAGTAAGAGAGGCAATTAGACTTAGAGAAATTGAACCTACTTACTCATTAGCATTCAATCCAATTGTGAGATTATGTTGAATTGCATTGTAAATAATGCAATACATTTTTCACATTCCTTCATTCCTTCAATTCCGTTAAAAAGAAAACATCAATCAAGTGCATGGCTCATCAGGCAAGAGAGAAAATAATATAATTTGGATTGAGGATGGGTATGGCATAATAACTGCCACTTTTCCACAAATAGGATCACACCGGAGCCATGGCGAAATAAAAATGGTAACACGGAATTAAAGACGTTGAGAATCTGATGACAAAATCTTCCCAAGATCCCTGGCTTGGTGTATAGAAAGTTGGCAGCATGATAGCTGTGATTTCATGCTGCGTTTGTGTAGCTGACTTTGCACTTTCACCAACGGCCCATTGCAGTCATTAAACATTCCACTGTTTTCTGGAGAAAGAAGAAAAAGAAAAGAAAAAGACAAACTTTGTGTGTGTAGCCTTACCACCAAATCAGGATCCTGCATGAGGCTAAGGATGATCTCGTAGAGTAAAGGTCGAAGGTCAGATTTGAACTTGACAGAGATCCACTGTCCTATTAGCCAGATGACTCGTCTACGAATCAATTTGTACCTGCAGAGGACAGGAGAGGAGAGGGGAGGATGATTAAATAGTTGCTGTTATTGCTTATGGCTCAACTTGAAATTTCTTTTATCGTGGGTTATATATTGCAGTATGATTTGTGCTATGAGGAAGACAGCCCATATCACTGTCCCAACTCCAAGAACGTTGGGAACTGATGGCTTTTTAACAGCTGTATCGCCGAGAAAGGTGTGTTCCACGGCTTCTGCCCTTGTGTTTCCGAGGCAGAAATTGTGACTGAGGACCGCCTTAACAAAAATGAGCTGATAGTGGGATGGAAGAACAGAGAGATAAGCGGATAATGGATAAAGGATAAGAGGGTGACAGACTTGTTGGCTTCCTGTCAAATATCCACAGGGATCCAAAGACCACAGTCTGGGCCACTAGCCAGAAGATACTAAACAACAGCGTGACTCAGGCCTTAGATATGACAAACACCCGTGTGCATGTATCTGTGTGCATGCCAAGAAAAAACATTTGCTTGTACAAATAAGCACAAAAGCTTGTTTATGTGCTGTTTTTTTGCTAATTTGTTTAATTGATTTCCAAGTACATTTCAAATATATATTTTCCAAGGAAGTTTTGAAAACCAAAACAGAGCTTGAAGATTACCACCAACAACAACAACATTAAGCTAAATGCCATTTTAACCTGATTTCTCATCATCTTAAAAGCAAAAGATGGCACTGGGATAAACTGCTCAGAGGCAGTGGAGCAAGTAAGGAGAATAAAATAGCATCCAATTACTTTTAAAGGCAAACAAATGCAGCCAGACCAATCTGATTTTCTACAAGCTTTTATGGAAACAGCAACATATGGGATGTTTTTAGCGGTATAGAGCAGGTGCAACAGCGCCAGTGGACATTGGCCATGGGCACATTCCAAGAGCTCTCTCTATATTCAGGTTCCAAACAGGTTGGTACCAAAAATCTGGCAGTCAGATAACAAGGCAGTGACATGAAGAATATATAATCAAATTACAGATAATTAGCTGTTGTCACATTAATGCTCATACAAGGTATTCAACAGGAAACTTACTTTTTGGTGTATTGGTTAAGATAAATTTAAAAAAATATTACACGAGAACATGTTTTTTTGACACATGGTACAGTAGACAGCTATTTGCAATTATGCTTAAGATTTTATGCTTGGACAGATTTGAGCACATACAAAATAAATCCTGACAATCGACTGAATAATTTCTGACATCATAATCCATATGCTGATTATTATTCACACATGGAATCAGTTTAAGTGACTAAAAGATTAGTGTTCCCAACTCTGTATGCAATATAACAGTGGTGCATGGGTGCATGTCAGACACTGACAAATACAGATTATCTGCTTCAGCTGGGGAGACCACAGCTGGTAGTTTTTATTATTTGGCAAAGTGGTAGAAAAGGATGGAAAGGCAGATGGACAGGTGGGTTGACAGGGGTATTTGTCTGTCAGTCAAAAGTTAGACATGACTCATCCACACTAAACCTGCTCAACTTTCTAGCAAGCACAAATCCAAGTGGACAAAATATGAACTAAGTGAACAGCAGAATCCAATTTATCATTAAACAAGTGGACATTCTGTTCCTTTCCTTCTATTCTGCGGACATTTTACCATTTTAGGGCAATGTTTTGTAAAACAGGTAGCTGGAAATTGTCCCGAGGCCTCTGTGTGATACTTGTTTTGTTTCATAGTAAGTGTTAACAGGCACTTAAATAATCTGGTTTTGCCATGTTTCTGTAGAAACCAAAAACAAATTAATGTCATGTAAATGAGAAACCCAGTTTCCTTAATCTGGATATGGTAATCTAAGGTAAACATTCAGGTTAGGTTTGCATGAAGAGATTCTCATGCAGTCTGAGCTACTATTCATGGGTAAATATTATTTATAGTGCATAAGATGAACCACTTTTGTATAAAAACACCACAAATGTTTGTGGAGAATAGGATTTTTGCATTGGATCAAAAAGTGGTGCAAAACTGGTGTAAGGTTTTACTGAGATGCAGATAGATATTAATGCTGTTTCTACAACTCTTCTCTGTAGCCTTGTAGCATAACACTCTTTATACTATACTCTGAAGGACTTGACATCTATTCACATAATGATATCAGAAACAGGTGAAAAGTCCTTGCAAGACAAAATGGGAGCATTTACAAGAGAAAAAGTAGTTAACAGAGTTGCATTTAAAGGAGTATAACTGTTAGAGGAAACCCAAAAAATGCACACACCAACAATCAATATGATGATTATCAGACAAACTGATTGAGGGTCATGAAGACAGCTGTGATTCATTTAGCTAGACAGCCCGATTTGGTGCATCTTCTAGTTTATAACCCCAAAATCTTACCTGTGTGAACATGCCAAACACTCCAAATGAGTATAAGGCCAACAAAAATACATCCATGGTGGCAAATACTAGCAATAAGGGGAAATTAAGTTCAAGATGCCCAAAGCACAGAATCATTTTAAAGCATCAATTGGTCAGAGGGACCTACTCCACACAAAAGGTCAAGCCAAACAAATGTCAAAAAGCAATGTCAAAATGCCAACATGTTTCTATGCTGGCAGAGTCTGACAGCAGAATGATGGAACACACTCTGTATCTGTCCTGTTTGTCTAGGTGACACAAAAGGCTCCCTCTGGCTATTCTGAGACATCAGTTGATATTGAAGGTGTGTGTGGCTGTGTTCAAGTAGGAGTCATGTGTTTTGTTGTGTATATGTGCTAAAAGACTACTTGCCTTCGTCTCTGGCTCTCAGACATGATAACTTATCACAGGTATGACAACTGTTTTAGTTGAGGAAGAGAAGATAGACAGTGACAAGTCTGTGCACCCCAAGTATTACTGTTTGTGTAATCATTATGCAAAAAGGTGACAACCAACTGTTTTTTAATGGAGCATACTGGCTGCTTGAGGCTCCCACATTAGTTTTTGCTGGAAAATATGGTTAATATTTTGACTGCTGCTGCTTTAAATCGAATGATCCAGACTTAGGGCTCAAACTAAAATAAGTGAAACCTAAAAGAGGCACAATGACGCTATTAAGGTCCAAAAGCGAAAAGATTACCAAACCTGCAACCTAGGCTTGAGCAGTATCCAGGTATTACGGTATAACAGGGTATTTAGAAATCATGAAAGTATGATTTTCAATACCATCAATAATACAGACACTCCTCATCTATTAAAATGATACTGATGATCCTGTATGACCTGTATTAAAATTATCCTGTATTGAGGTAATGTAGTGACTACATTAACATGTAGTTGAGGAAGAGAAGATTGACAGGGACAAGTCTATGTAGCAATTAGTACATAAGTATTACATGTAGTCACTACATCAGAGGTCAGTCTCACCTTGAGGAACAGTCAGCTGAGATAAGAAAGATGGCGACTGCCAGTGATGGGGATAACGTTGCAAGACTAGTAAAAAAGAAAAATGCCAATGACCCTGTTTGGGCGTATTTTGGGTTTAGTCCAGATTTTAAGAGAGCCAGCCATTATGAACGAAGCTGTGTGATAGGGGATCATGAAAATATTGCCATATATAAGTTTATCTTAAGATGACTTCTTCCAACTACAAGAGCAGGTTATTAGACACATTATTCTATTCAACTGCCAGTCTGCTGCCACCACCACCCACATATTATCTCTATTCTACCCATGTGATGTGTGCCGTTATCCACCACAGCAGTGTCATCAGGTCCTCCAGCAAGAATCCATAGAAGACGGGAGCTTATTCCCTATTTATTCGTCATTCTATGGGTCATTTAAACCCAGCAAGTCTTGTATAAGTAGGATAATTTCACGTTAGACACACATAGGGCTGGGTATCGGTACTCAATTCCTTAAAGGTATCTGCCAAAATAACCCAGTACCAAATACTATTAAAACTTCTCTCATCAAATGATTCCTGCATTAAATTATTAAGTATTATTAAGTATTTTTTTACCGTGATCTAAAAAATTATTTTTTTCTATGATTTTTCTCGCAACTAATCACCTAACTCTTCTTTGATTTAACGTGATTGGCCGACTGTGATGGAGTCGAACGCGGTGCATTTGATGGAGTTCAGTGGTGGCATTTTTCTCAACTGAAAGTTTCCATTAACATGTGTATTTTTTTAAAAAACACAAATCTACAACCAGATTTTCAACAATTTCAAAGACGCACATTATTAACAGTATTACAAAAGTGTTGAATGTTTGTGACTTTTTCTCTATTTTGTGTGCCTAGGACTTTTTCCTTTTGCTGTGGTATTGAAACAGGTATTGTGTATAGTTTTTTAAAAAATCATATTAGTGAAATGTTCTATTTGAATTATTAAATAGAAGCAATATGTGTAATGCCTCTGTCATTTTCGGAAGAAGCTTAGCTAGAATAGACTTCATCACAGCTCTATGCAGAGTGAATAAGAAAACACTAAATTTGTCACCAGCAGGAATATTGCCCGATTGTTGATGGAGATAAGTGAGCACTTGGAACGCTGGAGAATGTCACAAGGTATCCCAGGAATTGATTCAAAACCAGGATTGATGAGCATGATCAGAGTCAATAAAATCTAATTGATACCCTACCCAAGGAAACAGCACGGTGCCTAACACACATAAATTGGTGGCTGAGAGGCAGCAGAAAATCCTGCAGGTGTGAGAGCAGGTGGGCGCAGACCTCTAGTACAAACCCCAGAGACTGTCACAGACAAAATCAATTTCTCTGCTCTAATGACATTGCAAAATACAAAATAATGCTTTGTCTTTGGACCTTTTAAAAAAATCTTTTTTTAAATGTACCTATGCTACGTAGCATATTGTTAATGTTAAGTATTTTCCTGCTCTTCGTGATGTGGATCAAGACCTACATAACCAAGCTGTTTAAAACGCTCCAACAGCAGATACCCAGCGGGCCAAGGAAGGCAGGCAGTGCAGTATGATCAGGGAATTCTCTGGTAAAAGTGGCAAATATGCACCAGGCAAGTGTGTCGCCAAAAAAACTGTTTTAACGTGGCTTTTGCAAGATGCCAATATAGGTATTTGTCCTTCGGCTTCTCGTGACATATTGCCAAATTGGGGAAATATTTCAGCCATGTCGTTTTGTCACTTTGTTTCAGCTGCCCTGACTAAAAGCTGGTGTCTGTCAGCCCGGTCTCTTTTTGTCCCCACCATGAGGAGAAACGTGGCCCACATCCTAAAAACTATAAAGTGATGTCAAGAGTTCCCATTATTATTTTTTTGTAAAACAATTTTAAAATCTAATACCACATGTAAACACAGTATATGCTAACCTGTTGGCAGTAAAGAACAGCAATAATGCAACAGAATGGCTCCAGCAAAATGTCTACATTTCCCAAGACAACACAAAAATTGTTTATGCAAGGTAAAAAAGAATACAAACAAACAACCAATGGTCTGAATTCAATTCACTTGTGCCAACAATATCATCACCCTAGCACAGTGCATTCTAAAGAAAACAGAAACACAACAGTACTGCAAACACTGAGAAAATAATTACATAGAAAGATCAGAAGCGTTAAAAAAGGGGGTACGTTACAGCCAGAGGGTGGTCTGCGCAAGGAAAACAAAACTAACAATAATTTTCTTGATTAATTGTGTTTGTACACCCAGTGACTGGAAGAATATGAATCCGGCCGGCTATCTGCTTTGTAAAACACTTGTCCTGTGTTCTCCTTTGAGAAAAAAAACATTAAGGGAGTAATTTATTTTTTACATTTTTTATTTTAGGATGGTTTTGCATAAATTCAACAGGATACTTTTAGGCAACTGTAAACGCAGATGAAACCCTTATTTTGATACAGCCAATCAAATCATGCATGAACACAAGAGCCGCAGACCTAGAACAACAACCCACATTAGCTTTACTATGAATGTCCTGTTTTCATTTAACAGAGTGATTCCCAACCTGGGTTGTTTGTACCCAAGGGGGTTCTTTTGCTGTTGTCAAGGGGTACTGGAGAATTTGTAGAGCAGCTCAACTAACTTGAAAAAGTAGCAAGCAAGTAAGTAAAAAGTAAGAAAGAAAGCAAAAGAAAAAATGTAGGGGATAAATAATTGAAATAGTGAGCTTAAACTAATGAATAAAGATTTGAAATTAACTAAAAAGTCAAATTGTGTGAAAATATAGAAACATCCACTTTTATATCGCCATTTATTTGATTAATAGTTAAATATCACATAAATACATTTGCTGTCTGCCCATGACATGTAGATTACAGCTCAAGTCATTCAAACAGAGACATAGACATGCCCCTCTGGTCCGGCTTAGATGGAAGGAAGCATAATATATTCTTATTTCCCCAAAGACATCTTCCTTTCAATAAGAAAAAAATTAACAATAGGATATATAAAACACATTGTCACAAGTGTTATCGAACAGACAGAGAAATTATTATAGTTGCGTTGTTGCGACGACTGCACATTTGTGGCATTTCTCTGCATCTACCAGAGCACAAAACACTTGAACAAAATAGACACAAGTCAGCTGACATAAGCCAATACAAGTAACCACAAGCCTACAACAGTTAATGGCCCCTCAATTCCCTGATATCAATCCACCTGAAAGCCTTTTGGAATGAACTTGAAAGCAGAATCAGTAAAAGCAGTTGTGCAGACCACTGATGTCTGCATGGTTAGCTTTGATATCAAGGCACTGCAGGTCCCTTGTTGAGTCACTGCCACAATGTGTGACAGCTCTTTCAAACATGGGCTAGCAGAGTATGGAACAGGGATTTCAACTCTCTAGTTTCCGAGTGAATACACTGTACGTGTACTTAAGTTCCCCAGCATATCAAATAAAATTACAGTGCATAAACATCATTTCAAAATGTATAGAGCTACAGAGATATGGAGAGGAAATGGAGAGGGAAGAGTGGGAAGAATGGGAAGAATGGGCAGTACTCTGACTGTAATCAAAAAGATGCTGCTTTAAATAAATGGTTTTGGATCAAATGCATATATACGGTGAAGAGTGGAAAAAGTTGTGGGCTTGGTTGGAGGTCGTTAGTTAATTTTGTTATTGGGTGATGGGACATTTTATGTATAGTGACGTCATTATGGTAAGATTGGTAACAGTAACACTAAAAGCTAGGGGTTCAATGGATCCCCAAACCCACATTTGGTTTTTAAGTCACGGATCGGATAATTTTTCCAATCAGCAAAAAGGAAAAAAGTATTAGGGTTAAATTAATTTAAAAATATGTGCTACTTTGGCTCTGATGTAGCCGCCTCTCTATCTGTAAGGAGCACGTACCTGGTATTATGAGTATTATTTTAAATACATTTAATTCATTTATTTAATTTTACAAAATAAGTATTGTAGTATAAGCTTTTAATACATCTATGGTCACCACCCCGTAGACTCACTTAAAGTCTCACCCAGAGCTCTGATTGGTTACAGAGAAACTGGAGCTGTGAGACAAAGGAAAAGCTGCAAATCCTTCCAACGTTACAGTGAACATCACAATTTAACAATCTACTTCTGTGATAAGCATGTTCAGTTTTTCCATGTTACACCACTAAAACTGCCTGAAGTCACAACCAACGGGATTTCACTAAATGGAGGCAAAAGTGACGGCTTTTAAATAAGCTGCTCATCGTACTTCAGAGGCAAACGTATCCGTCTCCTCCATCTTTTCACTGCATCATTCTCTCTCTCTCGCTCTCTCTCTCTCGCTCTCTCTCTCTAAACAGCCAGAAACCACAGAACGCAGAAATCAATAGGGGTTGAAAAGTTTATCTGCTGTCATTTATATAACCAACCTTGGCTTTACTAAAAGTAAAACAAAATCCTCTTAGCACATAGCAACAGATTATCAACTAAGGACCTCTCAGTTGTTTAAAAAGACATTATTTGGAAGTTAAAGAATAAGCTGGATTTACCTTTTCATGATAAGCAATTTCACTGAGAAAACTAAAACCAACAGCGAATTTATCCTGCAAATATCTATTAACTGTTCACCCACAGGGCTGAAATCAATTATGTGTGAAGCCAGACTGTTGCATTGGGTGACATCCTTCTGTTGCCATCAGCACAGCAAGTGTATTGCATTTTCAAACAACTCCACAAGTGCAGTGTTTTTTTAAAATCTTTTAAGAGTACCTCTGCATTGGGAATAAGGATGGGCATTTTGAGTAATTTCCATTTTCAAGTATAGAGATAGAGCTAAGGATTAGTCGATTAATCAGTTAGTCAATCGAAAGAAAATGAGTTGCATACTATTCAGTAGGCGCTCCAAATTGTAAAAGGCTGTATCACAGCAGTAGAAGCGAACACTTTGAAAAGATTCTGAAGCACTTTGTCAAGACAGCAGCAACAGCAAGACCGCACAGTCGGTCATGTTTAGTGTTTGTCCCCACCTAAGCATGACATGGTAGGATTATCAACATGCAGAACATCGGAGTACAGCAATAGTAATCTATGCCCACGGTTTATCAATCCCTCTTCCCGGTTTATTAACATCACCATGTTAATAATAAACCGCTGCTGTTATAGTAATGCAAGATTACACTATGCATCATCTAATGTTATTATTCAGCTGTTATATATTTACTGTTTACTTTAATGGCCATGTATAAGTGAGAGTGAATGGCTTAAACTAACATCACAGTGTTGTTAATGTCTGTAAATTGTTTCAGTTGTTTTCCTCGACCCACAATGTTGCAAAAATAAATTTTTCAGTGATTATCTTAACTGCATATTATTCCAATGATGAAATAAATCCAATTCATAATCAAATAATCAAGTTATAATTCAAGTATTTAAAAATCTTAAATATTAATAGTATTAATTTTGTATAAATGTTAAATATTAGAAATATTAAAATATGTTTTCTTGTCTTATTAATAATAATAAACCGGAATGCTATTATAAATTGATTTATAAGTAATACATCTCAGAATTCTGACTTTAATCTCAGAACTCTGACCTTTTTCTTGGCTGCATCCCTGTGCCATTTGCTCATTAATATTTCTCAGCTCTATTCATGAAGTGTGTGACTGATATCCCCAATTATTTTTGTCTCTATAATTATTGTGGCTCAATGGAGGAAAACAGGAGTCACAAAGTGTGCAGGTGAACTAAACTTAAAAAAACAAAGCAATAAAAGACCAGAGCATAAAGTGGAGGGGTTATTGACACCTGCGCACTGTGTAGGAGAAGAGGCAAAGTGACATCACAACGCCAGGACTCTGACGTCGGCACCAACCTGAGTGGCTGACCTAAGTGCTGCAGGCATTCTCTTTTGATTGTCTTGTTGTCTACGTGTACAAGGCACTTCTTTGTTTGTCATATCACTCTCACATCTCACCTCTCGCCCTCTTTCCCATCACTTTTCAAATGTATTCATCTATCCACTCACTGTTTTTGTTACTGCATCTGACTGTCTGTAGAGTTTGAAGTTTGTAGAGTTTGTATTACTGTGACCCATTTGACAGCTACTTGTAGAGTGGTGTAAATACAAGCGGCAGTTGTTAATGTGACCATAACAGGCATTGACTCGAAGCATCAGTTGGCTACTTTAGAGCCTTTTGGCATGCATTGACTTTGCTGCTGATTGTAATCAATAGCTAGACAGAGGTTAATAGTCAATTAGCTTGACCTTCACTAAAAGGAATGTGAATTATGTAATGCATTAGACATCGCTAATGTCTGTGAGCTCACATGGAGTACAACAAACAGCCTCAATCTCATGTTTCTCCATTATTGTTTCAAGCCAATATAACACTGAAGAGGCAAAATGTGAGATAATCAAGAGTCATCACCTTCCAAACAGCGATGCATTGACTGTATACCAAGAAGCCAGAGGAAATGATTGAACATCTGTAAAGTGCAATTCAACTCAAATCAATAGCTCTGCAAAAACTCTACAGAACTTCCTTAGGGAAGCAGACAACTTTCAGTTCTTGTTGGCACAACTCTGTGCTTATTTGTGAGACTGTGGCTAATACTTAACGATATGAACACCGTGAGGTGTTACAGTATAAAGGCAATCTAATGCAGTCCAACTCTTCAACGACAGTCTTAGCAAAAGCTCAACATTTCAAAAAGAGCTTCACGTTCCTTTCCTTGAGCTGGTATTTTTTGAATGGTAAATCACAATACTTTGAAATGTAAAATAACCATGACTAATTAAAAAACTAGAATTACCGCCTTGTAGTTGTATGCCTCCGCGCACCAGCAATCATAATACAGTCAGGTACTTATGCATTTGGACAGTGACACAATTTTTGTAATTTTGCCTCTGTACACCACCACAATGGATTTGAAATGAAGCAATCAAGATGTGATTGAAGTGTAGACTCTCAGCTTTAATTCAAGGGGTTCAAAAAAAAGTATTGCATTAACGTTTTAGGAATTACAGCCGTGTTTTTACCGGCGTGAAGGCAAAATAAAATAAATATACTGAAAAGTGTGTGACACTTCTAACACAATACCTGTGATGGTTGACTTGTAGCTCTCCAAGAAGCTGATTTTTGAACCACTGGTCAAAGTCCACGTTGTCAAACAGCTCATAGGCTGCCAGTCCCACTGCATTGTATACTGCAGACACAACAACCACACAGTCAGAAAATCATTATTGTGTATTACAAAGGTACAGTATTATTAATGCTAATACTATGTATTAATACATAGTATTCACAATAGGACTGCAAATACTCAAATCAACAAAATTTAAAGAGACATACAACAGCTTCATTTAAAAAAACAATGGCTTATGGTCCTCAAAAGAAGCCAAGAACACTAGAACCTGAGTCATCTATGTCATTGGCTACCTTTAAAAGGGAAATTACTGTACTTTGTCTCTATAGAATGCTCCTATCTAATGGTCTAATACATTTAATCACACTACAAATGTATCACTTCTCAGGTTTTATTTCAATGTTTAACATTTGCTTTATATGGGATCGACTTCTTCAAAACTGGTCTCTACAGAGCAACAAAACGCTGAGACTCAAAACTACTGAATGCAATTTCTGAAGAAATTGCCAAGGGAAAAAGCTGACTGAGCTGCCAGCTGGAAGCTGAACTGTATGGCTTCATGTAGAGAAGGGAGCTGAAAAGCTTTGCTTGATAAATGGCTGGGAGCTAATTCGCAGTAGCTAAAGGTATATAAAGAATTGAAACAATAGGAAAGGGATACAGGTGGCAAAATATGGTATAAGCGGTGAAAGGTGTTGAAATTAGTTATAGTTTAATGACTTACAGTATATGAGCTTATGTGTATGGAGAGGGAGAAGTGTTATTCAAGTGTCTTAGTTGGAGTAAAGGTAGACCATCAGCTGAGGTCTAATCCCAATAAGCACTGCAGTGTACTATAAGGAGGTGCATGCGTACGTACGTGCGTGCGTGCCGTCAGCACAGTTAACTGCCAAGACACTAAAAGTGTTAAAATGTTTGTAAAGCTACCGTCTAGCCACAGAGATCACAAAAGCAGTCCAATTAGCTCATCTCAATCAGCTGCTTGTCCTCGCCCGCAGTTAATGGTTGCAATGGTGATGGTAACTGCTGAGTAACTAGTGGAGCAAACAGTTCAGAGGCACCACTTAAACTCTTGCTTTCAGAGTGTGGACTCTGTTGAACATGTTTCTGTGAAACGTGTATAATGTAGAGGAGGGCAGAAAAACATAAAAAATGAGATTAGAAAAAAAAGACAACAATGTGAGAACACTATAGCCAGATAAATGGACAGAAGCCATACAGGTGGATTAGATATTTCCTGTTACTATTTATATCTTATCTTTAAAAGTAATGAATTTGGAGATGACAAAAAGAAGAGAATAAGAGAGAGAGAGAGAAAATGAACAAAAACAGGGAGGGAGGAGATTTAATGGTAAAAAACTGAAACTTTTACCATTACTATAATTCTCTAGTATTATGCAAGGCTGGCACTAGGCACGCGTATATTAACATCTATAGTATCTCTACGTGAGTGCTTGTGATTGTTTGTGTTAGAGAGAGGGAAAAGCCAAAGCAGAGAAAGCGAGAGGGAGATGAAATACTGCAGGAGTCTCTCAGCAAATTATCTGAAAACCTATGAAGCAACTAAACACTTCTCAGACATATTTTCTTTCATTATCATGACAAAAAGATGGATGGATAGATGGAAGGAGACACAGAAAGGATGTTTAGTCCAAAGATCCAAAAACTGGGGAGTTACTATTTCGAGGTAAATAAACTGACGGAGAACTCTCAAGAAGAGTATTGTGCATTTTACTTTTGCTGTGAAAAGGCAGTTAATGTGTGGGTCATTACTATTCTTAACTCTTTAAGTAGTATGTTGATTATCACATTGTATTTTTTGTGTTTATAGGTTTCCATGTTTGTTGTTACCGACACAGTTTAGCTTTCTCTTGAGGTATAATTATTTCCTGGTCGACAACCCTGCTATATTATTCTGACTGCTCAAAAAATGTTTGCAACTTTTTAATTGTTCTGCTTTAGTGTTCACAAAAAATGCATCTGAGACAGCTAATGTTAACACTAAAATAAAGTTACTCAGTTTTAATGTCAAAAAGTGAAGTTGATGCTGCGGCCAGTCCTGCATTGAAATGACAAAAGTAGGACTGACACCTGATGGAAGTCTGCAGCAACAAGGATCTAAAACACTGCTACAAGGGTGGTTCATAATTGGTTGAATGCCAGTTAGGAGCATCTGTCAGCTACAAAAAGGAACCAATCAGGTGGTCTTGGTTTTGCACCAAATGTGGTTATGTATCACATATGACAAATAGCGACATCTTTATATTACATAAAATGGACTACTGTGTCTAATGTGGCTCACTGAAGCAAGCTCAGGCATATAATGTTGGGTTTGGGGCTAAAAAGAACAATGGACTTTCTTTTTACAGCAGTCTAATTAAGGTCTTCGTCTATAATTGTATTAGCACCATTATAATTATTGACATATGTTGCACCTGCTGTTATAAAGAGCTCCTTTGGCTCTTCAACCAGCTCTCACAGCCACAATTATCGTCCGCTGCTACAACAAGAGCAGAGCGTCATCATCCAGTGCTGTCTGCCGTTTTATCAACACTGTCAACAGACTGCTGAGATCTCAACGGGAATCCAGCTTTAACAGAGGGCCTCTTAGCAGGCAATTTCAACTGTCTGTGATTTAGTTGTGTATGGCATAAAACCACCAGAGTGGCAGCCCTGACCTGCCAAAGAGTTATAAATACTAGAGGTAGAGAGGAAAAACAGAGGGTGTAAGAAAGACAAAAGAAGCAGGGAACAAGATGTCCATGGACAAGAGAGATTAGTATAGCAAGAATGGATCACATTAAAATAAATGCAACAAAAAAGGGGGATTGAATCAATAGGTAAGATTATTGTTTTTATGTGATTATTAAGGTTTTGTATCTTGGCCTAAAATGTTTGTTGTGCATTCTCTATGTCTCAAGTTACCCTTCTCTCCTATATGAGTCCAGGTCAGTCATTTAATGCACCTGACATGATGGATGATTGCAGTTATTAAAGCAGCCAGAGCCAAAGGATGAAGTCTTTGACTTACCTGCATCCTTCATGAGCAACTGAACGTGGTCTTCCACATTGGTTGGACCTAAAAGACAGATACATACTCTGGACGTAAATAGACTGCACCTGGAATGTAAGTGTTACAGCAATGTGCATACAGTTCAAGCATTCTTTAAAGATAACAGAAGATCTGAAGGATTTAATGGACCCAGTGACCATATTGTAACACAGTTGCACAGTTTAAGGGACCTCCGCTGTATCAGTCTTGTCTCAGTTATTTTACTGGTCTGTTCTTTCCCTCTCTATTAGTCACTGTTGTGTACTCAGGTCTCAAAATCAATAGCTGCCTCCCTTCAACCATGGAATTACCCAATCTGGCGTCTTCCTTGCTCCGGCAGAACCCATTTCCAGTCTGTCACTTGGAAATGAAAGCAGCTTGGGAGACAGGCCAGAATCAGACCCTATAATCTGCCTGTTTGAGCAACTGCACAGCTATTTCTGCAACAGAACAGGAACTACATGCCAGTACCACCAGGGGACTGGAGGCTGTGTGGCATGTATGTATATGTGACTGACTGACACAGAGACGACAGAGAGACACCAGAGAATACTGCCTTTCACCTGATGATTTTTTCATGTCTGTGGTATACTCTATAGATGAGAGAGAGAGAGAGAGAGAGAGAGAGAGAGAGAGAGAGAGAGAGAGAGAGAGAGAGAGAGAGAGAGAAGAGGCTGAACCAGCAGCAGTATCTGTTGTCCATTTGTCATGGCCCTGATGTGTAAAGACCTTAAATAAATGGGGTAAGATAAATGAGGGGTAAAAAAAATATTGAGACATTGGATAAGAGATTATGTCATTACTTAGAAAATCAGCTGAAAACGAGCCACTGCCAGAGACAGGATCCTTGGGGAACACTATTGCCAGTTATCCCATCACATAAAACACTGCTTCTTGAAAATTATTTAGCCAACACTAAGTATATTTGTGACAGGTAATATTATATGGAGAGGATACTGTGCCAGCGTGAAATCCAAATGCGACTTTGGATGAGGGGGAAAAACAATACACAATGCGTAATGTTTTACAGTGTGCAGCACACAGAAATCGTGCCAAAAGGAAATTCAATACATTGCTTTTCACTATGGACGTGAAGAGAACGTGCCACAATGAATTTTGAATGAATGTGACATAGCATAATGTAGCGTTCCGTCATGGAACGTGAATAATCAGGAGAAAAGGACTGTCTTGCAACTCGGTGCATTTATTAGGTTACTGTCGGCCGTAACCACGCTGTACAAACACTTGCTCTCAACAGCCTCCGTCTTAGCTTCCTCTAACCCAGCTCGTCAACCCGGAACCACAACAACACCGCCTGCCT
>JBBPCS010063466.1:0-17336 GCA_037974645.1 Hollardia meadi
GGAATGTGGAGAGGGTGGGGAGGGGCTGTCAGGCTACATGCAGGTAGGCCTAAATCTTGTGCATTACTCATTCAGCCATGTGCAAAGTTGCAAATAATCCGTTGTTTCTTTCTTTCTGATGCTTATTTATTTTAACCTCTTATCGATATATAAATCATTTTGTAACGGCAATGACATTTTAAAAATAATGTTATTAACCATTCTCCTATAAGGTTCTAATCGGTTATTAATTAGAGGAGAAGCCTGGGAACACTGGAACAGAACGGAAAAATGTTTCTGCTCAGAACGAAACGTAATGAAAAACATTTCGTTTTTAATCCCTGATGTCTACACAGAAAGTGTTTCACCTTCAGCTGTCAAGTCACCAGTTTCACGCCATTTTATTCCATGGCCTCCATTTTACTCCATTTATCCAGCTGTCTATGTAGTCTCTATGTGTGTAAATGCCATAACGTTTGTTATTGAACATAATCTGAGGTTTTTTAGAGTCAACTTTCCTTTCTGGCACTTGGGTTGAGATTACTCAGCTTCCCTACCCAGATAAGCATTCGGAAATGGGTAGATGTATGGCACTAGTAGTCGTAGTAACATTTGGGGGGCTTCAGAATTTTGGTGTCCAGTGGTTCTACGTTTTCTGTGACCCTTTCTATTATTCCACCAACAAGTCAAAAATTCTTCTTGAAAGACTTTGTTTCATGTACAGAATCCAGAAACCTACTGGTCACACTGTGATGAAATGGGCTGTGGTTATTCATGCTCCCAGAGGATGAATTGGTGTACTGGTGACCCTGTGTCAATTTTTATCGTGCCATCTGGCCAAAACGAAATAATAAAACCCAATTGATAGATCTGCACATTTTTGCTCCCTGAAGAATGAGCCCTTCTATTTTGGACACTCCATGAGATTCCCTGGAGCACTATATACTCGTAAGATATCTCATAATTTATTAAGCAAAGTGCCATAAAAATTAACTCTTTTGATTTGAATGAATCCGTGCATTTTCTTTTCTTTGGTGCCACTCTGCACACATAACACTTTGAGGCCAAATGAATTTAACTGATATTAACTGACTTGAAATGAACCGAACTGAATCAAATTAAATTGAGTTGAAATGAACTGACAGACTAAATCAATGGTGTAAATCCTATTATCTTTTCTTTAATATACATTTCTATTTATACTGTGATGTTATATTTCGGGAGAATATGCTTGTCCTTGTAAAACCATTTCCTCATCAAACAGGAACAAAATATTTATTTTACAGTGTCCAAGGCTTTGTCACTGTCTCAGGCTATACAATTGATTCATTTAATTAAAATGTTGTTTGACCTAATCCAAACAGGGTGTAATTTGATCTTAATGTATGCTTTTACTTAGTATTGAATACATTCTTACATAAACATAAACCTGTATAGCTATATATCATCTATGCTTGTCTTCCACATTTTTCTATCTACCATCTATCTTCTATCTATCTTTCTGTCTTATATTCCACATTAAGCTTGGTAGCTAGCTTCCTGTGTAGGAAGATGACATCGTCATTCTTAAGCTTGGTTAAGTTTCGGCACAAAAACTCAAACTGACCTTCACCCCTCTGGGGACTTTCTCACTTACTAAACTATGTTGTGTTGTGCAATTGCTCTGATCGTCTGTCAATAATGCGGATGTGTTTGCAGTGGAGGTACATTAAAGCCCGGTGTGTTGATTCTACACAGGAAAGAGGACCTTCTGAATCTGGATGAGACGCTGAGGTATGTGCCAAAACAATGGTATGAGACACCCTGGGAATGACACTGTGCTCTTATATGTTCGATGCTCACTGTGAGTGACAATGCAGAAGTTCTATCCCCGGCTATGTGGAAAGGAGGAAGTCAGAGTGGTGGGTGGCCATGTAGCAAGTTGAAATTTCATGCAGGAGAGTTTGCATCGTGTCAGATCTGCTCGTGTTTGTTTTTAAAATCACAACCAGGGTCTTTCCCTCACCTTAAAGGAACATGGTTGCTTTAAACAGCGAGCCTGGCACACTCCAACGTTAAAATACTATTCTCATCAACACCTTGAAAGCTCATTAATTGCTACATTGTGAGATTATGTCTTGTTACTTTAATCTGTACATAAAAAACTTTTTTAAAAAATACACATTTGTTGATTTTTCTAAATTGTCTCTCTATTCCGAGTCACACTATTTTACAGTCACACAGTCTGGCCAGATTAGTTACCACTTTGTTAGAATGTAAAACCTAATCTGAATGCATAGTGCTAATAGTCTTGCACATGAAAAACCTGAGTGCACTGCAGTAAATATGATAGGTTAAAGCTAAACCAGGAAGTTGGCTTGGAAACTGTAGTGGCCATTTACAACAGACAAATGATCACTTTGGCTTATTTTACTCTTCGCCTAAATATTACCTTCTACCCTGGGATGCAGTCACTGTATTTTAGTCATCTATCCTGTTGTGTTTTGGTGTAAAAGCTAATTGCAGAACTATCCTCCAACACCACAGAGCAAATGATGAGTACTCAGAAATGTTTGCCTCCCTCCAATAATCAACTGGTCTTGCTCTTCAAAGAAATTATATTTTTTAGGATGTTTCTGGGGGGTTTTTTGTCATCTGATGGTGAAATAAATAATTTATCAGTCATGAAATTTTTAGCCTCCTTCTCCTCAGGGATAACAAGAAAAGCCACTCTGTGCACAGGATGCAGAGTCACAACTTATTCATGAGGAGATGCCACATGATCAAGGAACACAGTGAGATTTGGAGCTGGACAGAGGAACACAGCTCTGACATAAGCCATACATCAGTGCTTAGCAGCGTGTACAGTATATGTTTTTTTCAACAGCGAGGCCAAAGCTGTGTAGCATGTTGACTCCCAGCAGCAGGTCTCTGAGTGACTGGCAGCCCAGCTGGAATTACTGAGGTTCCCCACAGGAATACAAGCAGCTGTTTCACATGAAGGAAAAAGTAGAGACTGAAATCAGTTTACTGTTCCTAGCAACTGCCGACCTGCCAGACAGACATTAGCATAGCATGATTCTTCCATTTCTGTCCACTGTGAAGCCTCAGATAAAAAAAAAGTAATAGCTTCAGAGGAGAGTCGTCACAGTTTTGATTTTTCTTGTCTTCCCAGGTACCAGGGACTGCACAAAATGATGAATAAGAATATGTAATAATATGCAGTTTGACCATCTTTAAAAATGAGTGCTGCGAAAACCATGTGTGAAATATGTGTTTCAGTATCAAACAAGCAACAGTGAGGTTTGAGCCTGTTTTTTGTTTTTTTTATATGGGATGCGAGTCATTTGCTACTCGGCATTGTAGCAGACGGCGAATGATACGCATCAACACCTGTGTCTACAATCCTTTTTCACAGTAGACATTTTGACATGTCATTATACGAAAAGCACAGGTCTAATATCATTAACGACGGCTCTGTTCTACTCAGTGTGACAGGGTGCCAGCATGAACAACACCAGGACCCCGGAGCTCAAGCAGCTAAATGGAATTCAGCCATCTTTCATTTTATTATCCGTGCTTCTCCTATACTGTGACATGTCACAGTGTCCCCTGTGCCATGAGGCTTGATGCTATGCTTTTATAGAAATCAGGAATTATTTGTCAAGCTATTTCTTTTTTTTCAAATGTTTGATTTTCTACCTTTCCGGAAATGATTTTGTCCACTGCCCCAGTGAAGTTAATCAATGATCACACACAAGCCTGTTTTTAACTAGCACTGCATCCTCTGTGACATAAGATGTAAAATGCATCTGGTGCATCCAAGTAACATTAAGTGCCACAGTTAACACCAGCTTGCATCCATATCAGTACTTTGCATTGCCACGATGGAATAGGGGCTGTCCCTGAACATTACAACACATTTCAGCCAGTTTGCAGTTTTATGAATACACCATTTGGAATTCTGATGATTCTGGTCTTTGCTTGGTGTTCCCGTTCTGCTCTCATAGCTCACTGGCTTTGTGTCAGAGGCCATGGCCAGCTACACACTGCAGAATTTGATATGTATCCTGCACTGTAACATGCAGTATGATTTTGTGAGGTAGTGTCATCCTGCAGTCCAGTTGCCATCATAAAATGTTGGCACTGTACATTTATGCAAACCACAGACAGGCTAAATTGTCTTATACATATCATACCAGCACACATCATATAGCATTTAGATTAGATGTATATCAGATGACTTTCATATCAGGAGGGGGAGGGGATGGTGGTGGTGTGAAACCTATGAGACAGTATTGTATAACTGAAAGGTATGATAGCAGATGAGCATACATCTTTAACATTACACATACTCCCATAAAGCAATGAAAACATGTCATTCAAGCTGACTTCTCTGTGTTTCTTTCAGAAGACATACATGCCACCTAAAAATTAACATTTCAATTTTGAAAGATTTCTGTGTGTCCAGGACATTGGTCCTTCACCGTGGAATATGGAAATAAAATGAATAAACAAAATTAAGATTTTTGAAATCAATGTAGAGCAGTGTAATTGATGCATTGTTCAGGTCCGCCAAAAGCTGTGGCAAATGTGGTTGTGAGAACAGGTGATGCTGGTGAGTTTTTAAATATGCTGCATTTTTTGTGTGCTATTTGTGACATGTTCTGTCCAATATTCATTATGATGATGATATGAACGATGACTTTTTATCTTTTTTTCCGATGGCTCCGTGGTGTGAAATTAAGTAGATTGATTGAACTCCTCTCATGCATCATTTATAGAGATAATTAATGAGAGTGCATCTTCACTCAGTTGACCTTGTCTGGAAATAAACGATCAGAATAAATGCTGAAAAAATGTTGTACCATTCAAGGTGAATCCTGACAGTGTTCCACCTGCTCATGGTGGGGCAAAATGTTATGTTATAGCTTGACAACTACTCTTATATTTCTTAAGTTATGCAACTAATAATTTGCAACTTATTAGTGCACTGAAAAAAATGATTTATCTCATTTTGTTGTACTTTGATTGATTTTATTTTCATTTATTGTGTTTGTAAATGTTGCTCTAATGTTGTCACATTTTGCAAAACGTCTGTTCCTTTTTAACTGTCATTAACTGTTTATCCACACTCCTGCTGTAATTGATATTTTCATGTCAACAATTCATAAAATGTCTATGTGTAATATGCAGGGGAAAAAATTACCAACCAGACAAGAGAGCACTTTTTGAGCCGTCTTTGTGGCACCAAAAGCTGATATAACACCCCTGGGAGAGTTACCAGCTGTGTTTTTGGTGAAAAAACAGGTATTTTAAGACAAAACCTAATCCATAAAAGTGTTTTTGTGCCGAAACCTTAAGCACAACCGCTGTTACAACATAAAATTGAAAATGTAAAGAAATGTGAAGTTTCAACATAAAAATTGCTCAAATGGAAAGTTTTAACATAATGCAATACAGTGCCAACATTTAGATATATAAATACAGATATGTTTCTTAACAATGTTTTGTGATTATGGTAAAAGTAAATTAAATTTCCTTCACAACATATTTGTTTTAGCAGATTAGTAGTATATAAACAGATAAGGTTGCTTCTGAAATATGTTTTTAGCACTTCTCAAAAAAGAGAGGATGTTAAGTAGTATTAAGCTAGTAACAAAATCTTGTAGTATGTTTTAAGAATGGTTAAAGATGGGCTAAGGTCTCTTGGACCATAAACAGAACATTTGGGTTAATTAGAGAAAGAGAAAATATCTATATATATATCTATATATAGATATATATATATACAGACTAATGGGATGTATTACTATTATTAATAAATAAGCAGAAATGATAGAAAAAAACAAAACTTTAAAGAGTTTACTTCACAGAATATATGTGTAAGGACAATTCCTAAATTAATCTCTTTTTAGTGGAAAGACAAGTACACGATATTTTGACATTCAAGATTCTGTGATATTAGGCGATTGTACAGTCATAGATTCATTGCAGATTACATGTTGGACCCCAATCATCCACAGCTTGCCATTTTTCACAACTTATGTGATACACAGAGGTGATCAGGGAGGAGGTGGAAGAATTGTGACACACTCGTCTTTTTGTTGAGACATTCCACAGGTGTGTGTCACAAACCTCAGCCATACATAAATGAACAAAATATCTAATTTTTGAGAGTAATGGCAGATTGTAAGGTTGTCTGATATGCCACGTGTGGAGACTATCACTGCTGTGGGATTGATTTCGCTATCAGAAATGGGCAGAACTTTATGATGCTCTTTCCTCTGGGGGTTTTGCGGTGAGAGCTGGTGTCACAGAAAACCCGGCTGGATCTCCTGTGGCTTTATCAGGGCCGGCTGTTGGGCTGCAGCAGGGCTCATCTCTATATCTTTGGATCATTTCTTGTGCCGAGCGCCTCTGAGGCTTTCAACTCTTATCACAGTGAAATACATGAAAGACAAGATTAATGTAAGAGAGAACACTACAGGACCTTCAACCACATCCCGGTTGTCTGACATGGTCAATGGGGCTGGAAATGTGGATGGTGGCATAACATAACATAAAGCTGGATATTTAAATTATATACAGCAAGTTGTCTATTATCCTTTAAGATCTTCAAACAGTTAAAAAGGAGCTTGAGTATAGACCGTTTAGGATAAAATACCATGCATTAACGTCTAAAGGTCACAGGGTGTCCAAAATGGAAGGGGTTCATCCACTCTGGAGCATAAATTTTCTCAGCTATCTGCCAGTTACAAGAGTTTTTGTATCAAGTGGAACTGTTGACCTGAAGGTGGTGCAAAAGGAAATTTTATGGGTCACTAAAAACAAACTTTAAACAAATTAAATTTTGCAAAATAAAGCTGCACATTGGTGGTAGTTGCAGGTTTCTAGCACTATTTATAGCTACACTATACTTGCTGACCTGATGCTACTTGACATCACTGTGTCACTTGAGATGGTTTTGCACCATTAGTTCAAGCACATCACTAGTGGATGTACTGCTACTGTAATTTTTGTGTTCTGTGTCTAATTGTGTCTAATTGTCTTATATAGATCTATTTTATTCTACTTCGTTCTGTCCTATTTTTATTCTATTCTTAATTTACCTGTATTTATTCTGTACTTGAGCAGCTGTAACACCCGAATTTCCCCCATGAGGATCAATAAAGGATTATCTTATCTTATCTATTTGTTACTGTACAGCAGCCAAGAAAAGACTACCCCCCTATGAAAACACATTTAAATCCGCTAGATCCGGATTCTTATTTGGATCTGCACTAACTTGTACACGCTCATAGATACCAGCCCTCTAAATATGCCAGATTTTTTTTATTTAAAATGAATAATAATTATTATTATTATAAAAATAATAATCCATGCATTATTCCCTGGTAAATTCATGAAAATGTGGAAAAATGCCCTATCTCGCAATGTTAAAGAAAGAGATAAAAAAAATTCCTGGATCCGTCCCTTTATCTGGATCCGCACCAACATTTAATGGGCTCTTCCTTGGCCCATGCCCCATCCTTCTACCAAGTTTCATGGAAATCCATTCAATAGTTTTTGCGTAATCCTGGTGACAACAAACAAACCAACCAACCAACCAACAAACTGACGGGTGAAAACATATCCTCCTTGGCAGAGGTAATTAACACTACCAAAACCCTCTTCTGCCGCAAAACTATAGGCCTTTTTCAAATAGTGTTGTGTCGTTCGCGAATGTTTCGTTCGAAAGAACAAATCTTTTGGGTGAACGAACTGAACTGAATCACTTCCTGAAATTATCTGTTCATTTCTCAATTCAATTGAGCTCTCAGTCAGTTGTGAGCAAACATGCAGGGATAGTGAGTCTATCCCTGCGAGCGAACGTGATTCGTTCTGTACTACACAGAAGTGAAGTGAACGTGAACCCTAGCACTGCTCCTGTCTCTGATCCTTTACTTAGTATGTTCAGTGATTCGTTCATTGAACGTACTACACAGCAGTGAACGTGAGCCAAATAGTCATCGGCTCAAACTGCTGGAAACAGGCCCAGAGAGTGTTCAAGAGTAATGCCGAACTGTAGATCTGTGTAGTACGTTCAGTGAATGAAATGAATTACTTGAATCACTGACTCAGTGAGTGAATCCCTGCATGTTTCGCTCATGAGAAATATACACCGTTCAGCCGTGTTTCAGTTCAGTGAGTGGGACTATGCCGTCGGAGCTCCAGTAAAGCACTGAATGATTCGGTGAACAAATTTTTTGAATAAATCTTTTTAATGAACTGATTCTAGTGATTCAGTACACTGAAAAGAACTGTTTTGCCCATCACTAATCTCAGGAGGTTTCAAGGTCCTTGAAAAAGTGGTTGCAAAGCAGCTTACAGCTGTTTTAGAGGAGCACAACATTTTTGATAAGTTCCAGTCTGGTTTCTGTCGTTTGCATTCCACTGAAACAGCTCTTCTCAAAGTCTCAAATGATCTTTTAATGCAGGCTGATGCAGGAGAGTTGTCTATTCTTGTATTATTAGACCTCAGTGCTGCCTTTGATACTATGGACCACCACATATTGATCGAGAGACTCAGGCGGTGGGTGGGTATCTCTGGATCAGCATTGGACTGGTTCTCCTCATATCAGGACTTTTTGGTTACAGTTGACAATCGTGCCGCATTAGCAGAATCTCTGTTTTGTGGTGTTCCTCAAGGATCTGTCCTGGGCCCAAGATTATTTGCTTTATACTTGCTTCCTCTTGGGCAGTTAATAAGCCACTTTGCAAATGATATCCAATTATACATTTTATTTAAGCCTCAGGATGTCTCTAAACTGTCTGTTCTTATAAAATGCATCAGCTCTATAAAAGAGTGGATGGCCGACAAAATTGTCTGCAGCTAAATACGGACAAAACAAAGGTGCTTATTTCTGTCCAATAGGGTTTGTTCCAAAGGTGATGGAAAGTTTTGGCTCGTTATCCTCCTCTGTCAAACCTACCGTCAGTAATCTAGGTGTCTCTATGGGCCAGGCCTTGAGTCTTGACCAGCATGTAAATTTATTGGTTCGCTCCTGTTTTTATCAGTTCAGAAACATTGCTAAACTCAGAGCAATGTAAATCATACACGCATTTATTTCCTCCCGTCTCGATTATTGTAATTCACTTTTTAACTGCCTTAGCAAGACCTCCATAAACCATTTGCATGTGGTCCAAAATGCTGCTGCGAGGCTTCTTACCAAGTCCACCAAATGGTGCCATGTTACACCTATCCTTAGATCCTTGGTTTAAAACACTGGTTACCAATCAATTTCAGAATTCAAGATCCTTGTCATCACATTTAGAGCATTACATGGTCAGGCACCTGCCTACATTTAAAAAAAAAAAGTTTCTGTGGGCAAATCTGGTCAGTAATTATTTTTCCTGCAAAACTTAGTAAAGCAAATTGGCAGCCAGAGATGGGTAATTACAGCCATTAAAAAGTAACTTGTTAGAGTACTTTTGTATTACCAAAAATGGCAACCCCCTTGCAATTTAGTTTCAGCTGGGGGATGTGTTCAAATGGTGATCACTACCTTCATACATAGTCTCATAAAAAAAATTTAAATTTTTTTTTAAAAAACGCACAAAATGTAAAGACAGGAATTATGATCTTATGCCTATTTCCCAACACTGTTTGTAGCCTAGTATAAAAACAACATTGTCAAGTCAATTTATTTATATAGCACCAGTGCTCAACAAAAGTTATCTCATGACACTTTACATGTAGAGGTGGTCTAGACCACACTCTTTAATTTAGAGACCCAACATTCCCCCATGAGCAAGCACTTGGTGAGAGTGGTGAGGAAAAACTGCCTTTTAGAAAGAAGAAACCTTGGAGCAGACCCGACTCTAGGTGGGCAGCCATCTGCCTTGACAGGTTGGTATGAGAGAGAGAATGAGAGTGAGAGAGGGGGGGTCTCTTTATTTATGTATATTGTAAATATGCACATTGTTTGTCCTAATATTTTAGATGAACATATATAAAGAGAGAATAGAAAGAGTTTAGAGGAGCACTTGTTCAACTCAGTAGTCTAAGTTTAACAGACCACTGGTTTAATTGACCCCAAGCATACAGTAGGTTATGTCACTTTCAAGGATAACGGCCATTTCTTTGCTTATTTTTTTGGCAGACATGTATAATCTCTATAAACATGAAACACTTTCTTACTATGACAGTGCTTATGATCATTTACCTATTTTGTTTTTTTTTTGTTCGGAAGCTTTGTAAAAAGCTGTTCTGAGGCCAGTTTGTTGTGGAAGTGAAGTTCATTGTTTTCCTTTATATTTACTAGCTTTAGTAAGGTCAGAAGGAAAAAGACATAAAAATAACAGTGGAATTTAATTAATATGGCATATAAAGCACTGGGGTCTGGAAGGCAAAGTCAACAAAACAAGAAGATGAAGTGACAAAGAGCATATTTATCTTGAACAATGTTGATGACTACACTTAACATTAATTCAAACTAGCAAATTATAAACAGCAAACGCTTGCTAATCTTAACTTTGGATAAATAGAATTACAAATATGTTTGTGATTGACTATTTCTTAATTATTGTGTACTTGAAAGCCGTATTATTTGTAAAGCTGCTAATAACATCTTTCAGTACTATATGGTGTGAAAAGTAATACGTGTGTGCTGACTCCAACTGAACTCACCGCTTCACTGAAAATCCCTCTCTTTCAGAGTTCTGTGGTTGTCGCATATACGCCTGGGATTCTGAATAGCATGACTCTCTGCAAGAATATGTCACACCACATACATGTAGAGACACACACACATGTACAAGCACACACCCTTCAGAGGTTAGCCCTGCTGGTGTGGAGGAAAAGACCACTGGCTCCCTCCGGTGGTTGTAAAGAGAGATGAAGAGACAGGAGGTACATGTGGTTTAGTCCAGAAAACAGCATATTTCTGCTGACCATCACGTTTCATTTGCTCATGAGCTGCTAGTGAAAGGAATGGCCGAGGGCACTCCTTGGGAAACATGCTTGTATGTATATGACATGAATTCTACGTCATCACCCTTCTCTTTCAGTCCTGAGCACATAACAAAACAAGTACAGCATTCATTTGAGACCAATCACAGAGAGTCTCCGGTGTTGGTGCATGGCTGTGTTCTGCAGCAGTGGTAGATGAGGAAGGTTTTCTGACAATGCAACAAGGGAGGGAAGAAGAAGCATATGTTAGGAAAACAGAGGATGTGTCCAGGAATGGTTTCCAACATGATCTTCCATCAAAATATGCACCAAACCTGATCAAGGTTCACAAATTACCTGCTTAAGGTAAACACACGCATTAAAGGATGTGTAAGATACACACAAACATTTTTTATCAAGAGTTTTGATATAGTACACAGAATGATGATTGTTCTGGCCATTTTTTTAAAATTTTGATTTATAGTATCTACAAGTTTATTTGACAGGGACCACGTACAGTTGTTTATGAACATAAATTTCAATGCTTGAAATTTGATGCATTACTAAGAGATAAAGCAAAAAGCTAATTTTCATCCCCAGTCCCCAGTCAGGTGAACAATTATACAAACATGGTGTCATTTGTTGTTTTTTGTCATGGTTTCTCTCAAAAGACAGGCACTAACTTCTTCCTAGAGATGCAGTGGCCGATCAAGCTTGTATATACATACATCTACGGTATGTTTTATACATTTTATGTATGCCTTAATAAATGTGTGGAGGGGAGCTTTAAAATACATGGAGCTAACTTTAAAGGGACTCTCCTCCAATTTTGCAGATCAAGCTCAGTTCACTCATCGTGGTATGTGCTACTCAGTATATAAAAGCACTTGTACAGAATTTTCTAGTCTCTGTTCTCAGATTTGAAAAAGCTACTACAGAGTTCTCTCAGCTTTAGCTTGGAAGCTACTAATTATTGATAGAAAGTCTGCATTACAAACTGGAGGCATTTACTAGGAAGGTTTTGACAAAACCTTGACATAACATTGATTTGCATCAAGGGAAATGTTGGATCCTGTAGGATTTTGGTAATTGTAGGAGCTTGACCCATAAAAAGTCAGCATCTTGATCTCTGCTGTTAGGGTTTTTACCATTCAATTTTCATCTGCCTCCTTTAAGTTGACCAACTTGCAAAATTAAATTGCTGGAGTGCCCCTTTAAAGCCCCTAAAAAGTGTGAAAAAAGTTTATATATAATAATCAAATATTCATTACTAAATGTGCAACAACCCCACAACTGTCATCAGATTTTAATTTATATGCTGCTCATTCCTGATTGGAGTATGTGAAGTATGTGACATCACCTTTTTCCAACTGAGTTCCATTTAATATAAATGTCCAATTTTGTTTTTTATGTGTGGACCTCAGTGATAAATCAGTACCAATCACTGCCTGTCCTCTGTTCTTCATAATGGCAGGCTCCATTTAGGGTTTGTGCAGAAACCATAAGTCAGCTTTTTTAGTGGGTATTTTTGGAGCGCTATACATTTAACCCTCCTATAGGGAATAAACAGCATCTCTCTCTGCTGTAATTTGTATCCACCAAGCCCTTAAACAACGTGACTCAGATATAACTTAGAATTTGCAGTTAACTGGTCTCATCGGGGACAGCAAGAGGACACCAAAAGATGAGGAGAGTTATCCACGCAAATAAGAGCTGATGAAGAATTAGCTTCATCCTCAGAGGAGCCCTTTTTACTACTCAGACTTCTCTGAGCATAATTTTGGCAGCAGGACAGCGCTCATAGCACTGTTCATCTACCCAGACAGTTGAGTCCTTGGGGAGAAAGGAGGAGGCCTCACTACAGGCAAGTGCTCTGACAGATTCGAGTGGTCCGCTTGGCCAGTGCTACAGTTAGCTAGTCTGGTTCTTGGCTAGCCTGCACATATCGACCCCCACTGCCAAAGCTGGCAGAGCTGTATGGAAAATGCCTGTCTTATGTGCTAGTATCTGGTCGTTTCATTTATTTTCAATTTTTCAAGAATTCAAGAATTTTAAAATTAAACTGTATTACTACAACATGTCAAGATTAAGAAACTTGAAAAGCAGAAAATGAAAACAATTGTGCAACTGCCTTGGAGCCCAAGACCCTCATTTCTTTTCCAGTTTCTGTGTTGTATAAATTGATGTAATTATGAAATATATAATATCTATTTTAATTATAACTTTGTTTGGTAGTATCCACCTTTAAAGAAAACTGAAATTGTCTCAAGGTGCATGTTATATTTTAAACTAGTTGTGACCAGTTCAAAGTAATTTTCCTGTCTTAGAATCAATTCTAGAGTCCTGAAAAATTAAATTATCCAGTACTACTCTCCTTCAATAGGCCCACTGAAACTTGCATTAACATAGCCGGCCATCAGGACAAACCTACTCGAATACATGGATGCACCAACATATACAGTATAACGCCGTGTATACACCATCGGCCATCCTGCCACTTCTTCAGCGAGCGGCACGGGAGCAGCAGAGTCTGATGGTAGAGGGCTCCACCTGTGCTTATAGAACAAGGGTTACAATAAAATAACCTTCCTTTCTATCTCACACAGGCTCTGCCCTCTACTGGACTCTATAGGTAGAGTGGGTAATGTCTGATAAATGCCCACCACACCAACCTGAGCAAACAAACGCCACTTGCAGAGGGTTTCATGAGCTGTAAAACCCCTCAGGAAGATAGCTTACATAACCCACTGTTAGTCATCACCTGCAGGAAGTCCCGGTGAACTGAGGTTGGTGTTACAGTAAGTGAAATAGTAAGTCCAAGTATGTCCATTTGACAGATATGCATATTTACCCTGTGAATAGACTGGCCTGGTCCTGGTTATTGTTATGATACTCTATAGCACAAGACTGGATTCTCTATTGTTGCTTTAGTTCCATTAGTTTCAGTAGCAGTATAAAATAAATACATACAGAAAGCATACACTGAGGTGATCATCCAAATATAGCAATTACATGAGGAAAATGATGATTAAAGAAAACCTTAATATAACCCAGGTGTAAATGTAAAAATATAGTGCAGCTTTCAGTCCCAGCACAGCCTATAGCTTAATGCCTCCAGATAATGCAGTGCTGTCCAGAGTCTGAACTCTGTGCTTAGGTAACACAGACGTTAGGCTTGACAAACCCTATCTTCTCTAAGCAGACATCAAGTCTGAAGCCTATTTGCATGCAACTTAAGTGGGATCCAAGTGTGAGCTTCAAACTTGAGTTGCCCTCCCTCGTGGAAGCAGGTAGAGTCATCACTGGTGGGTGGACAGCAGGTCTCGCTGAGCATCTGACACTTTTCTGACAAACAAACTTCTCTCTCTCACGAATGAGGCAGAAAAAAGCAATCCAATCTGGGGTTATATTAAGAATCTCCAGTGTATTTGTTACTGGACTGACACACTGAGGTCTGTCTCCTCAAAACTTGGTAGGAGGAACATATCTATTGCGCATATCAGTGCAATAATACACCCACGGTGAGTTATATTAAACCTATGTGGTTAGTGTCAAACAATACTTTTCAGCAGCTCTGCACCAACTGTTAATGCTGCCTCCTCTCCAGAGGGGATAAAATATCAGCCTTCCATTTGGTAATTATGTCACTCATATGAAAATGCAATAAATCAAAATGACTACATATAAAAGCCTCACTGTAGGCCTACATTCCACTTTTAGAAGGAACACATTGCAAATTGGCCCTTATTCTCAGAGATTCTCTACCATTTTTCTAGATTTTCCTAAAATATCTTGTTAAAAGAACATATTTATTGTAGGTTCAACTGTTGGAATGGGCTTGTCAAACTGTTGAATACACTGGGGGAATTAAGGTTATAAATATGCACAACAAGTCAGCAATTTACAGTCCTAAAACAGTTAGTCAGCATGTTTGAACTATGGGTTCAAACATTCTGGCTGATTGAACCGAACTGAACCAAGTCTATCTGTGGCATCTGGTGTTGACAGCTGTGAGATAAAATCATACAGTGCAGGATGACAATAATTGATTGAATCATTGAATTGTTAAAAGGATATTATGTTTGGTTTATACTCATCAGGAGACACAAGTCCAACTTTATGCTAATGTAGCTCTACATTTCCTGGATATGTACACCGATCAGCCACAACATTTAAACCACTGACAGCTGAAATTAATAACATTGATCATCTCACTACAGTGCAATATTCTGCTGGGAAACCCTGGGTCCTGGCATTCATGTGGATGCCAATTGACACATGGCACCTGCCAATTGACACATGGCACCTGCACACCCCGATGACATTGGTCCCCCAGCAGGACAATATGTGCTGCCACACCACAAAAACTGCTCAGGAACAGCCCGAGGAACGTAACAAAGCCCAAGGAAGAGCTTAAGGCGTCCACCTGGTCTCAAAATGCCCCAGATCCAAATCTGTCCTACATGAGACATGCCAGAAAAATTATGATCCATGGAGTGCTGTTGGCATGAGGGGGATTTACTTTGTCTAACACGTTCACTATATCAGGTGATAATATGTCAAGGTTGTGCAATGTAATTTAGAACTATTAATATCAATTCTAAAATGAATGATTGTATTTTTTTGTGGGCAATGGCGACTCTAGAGTCTGTTGTGGCCTAAGGAAAAATCTCCCAGAGGGCCCCTCCCTCCAGCGTTCATTATCATTATGTTACAGATGATCACCGATGAAAAATGTACTAAACTTTTTTTTTTATTACAAATGTTATATTACTATATTACTATAATATACCATTTAAAAACCTTCCAATTTTCAAAATATAAATAGAAAGAACAATAAAAACAATGTTCTTATATTGTATAGAATCTTATATTGCTTTTATTTTCGTTTCATCACATGCAGGATCTGCGATTCTGCCAGTATTTTCTTCTCTCTACCCACACCTACTTGCGCCACCTGTCTGAAGAAGAAAAAACACTTCAAGACGACACAGCTAGCTTACCGACTTTTCGTATCAACAGTCAAAAGTTCACAAGTAGTGCGTCTGAAGCCCGATGCTGCGCTTCCCTGAGAGGTAGAAGAAACTGAGCTAGGGAGGAAAAAGGGCATACCAGACATGACTGAAACAGGAGGAGGAGAGAAAGAGAGAGGGATGCTATCCTCCTGTGCCAACACTTCTTATCTATTTAGGTGTGATTACGCTGGTTTTAGAATATTTAGTTTATTGCCCTAACAACTCTGCCTGCTGGCAGAGCTGCAAGCTGAAGCTATTCAAGTGTCTCCCCCATTATTTATGCCTGGACTAAATAACAGCACGCAGTTACTGTTATACTTAATTGTCATTACCTGCTCCACTTACCACTGTCTTACTTTCTTGTTCCCCATCCACTTTTTTCTCTTTATTTTTCCTTCTCTCTTTTTCACTTCCAGATAACTTCATCTTTTTTCATTTAATTTCAATTGAAACTCAACGTCATTTGACGAGAATGACATGAGGCCCATTTAGTAAGGTTTCCTACTGAGATGTCATAGCAAATGGTTGTTTATGGGGGAGGGAGTTGTGGTCACTGTGGTTGCCACAGTTTGATACACTGCTGTGGAGTACAGGATTTTAGCCCACGCAGCCTCCTAACAGCCTGAAAGTATACTGCATGGATCTACATCCAGTTGTGGAGGTTATCTTGCCTAAAATGTGTTATATTATTTGTCTTTCTTTGCTACTAATTTACTGATATCACTTTAGTGATTGTTGCAGAACACATTTAAGGAACTCCAGGAGAGATAAACTTCATCAACATCATCATTCCTACAATATTCGATTGTAAACAGAATAATAGCTGTGGGAAATGCACCAATTTGGTGTATGCTCAGCAAAGACATTAGAAAACACAAATCTAGCTATAACTGAGCCCTTCAACCCTCTAAAATGTAAATACTTAAAAAAATTTCACTCTTTTCAAATGGGAAGACTGCGCTCATTATAATTTTCTCCAAGATAAGCTGTGGGCTGCTTATAAAAATGATATATTTTGAGGTTCAACTATGTCACTGAGTGCATACATTAGCAATTGAACAGAATTAGCATCAGGCCACTAACTGCCAGCCTTTGGCTTCATCTTCATTTGTTCTGATATTTTATTAACCAACCAATGATGACATGAACACTATTTGATATGATGTGATAGTGGCAAATGCAAATGCAGCAAATCTGTTACTGTAGCCTCTCAGTTTTTAGGTATCTGTGCGTCAGACAGCTTGACTTGAGACACTGTGACAATGTCTGTGCTTGTACAAACATAAATACAGGAGAGAAACACCAGGTCATGCTTTCATAGATTTTGCCTTTGTTTTCAGAAATCTACTCCGTGTGTTAGGATCCGGCAGTATGCCTCTCTCCCCTCTTGTGGCCAGTGTTGTTTCCCTTCCCTGTGTCTCTTGTCTGTT
>JBBPCS010063477.1:0-17336 GCA_037974645.1 Hollardia meadi
TTGTATAGGAATGATTCTGTCCTGAACCTTTAGATCCATATAAGCGTTGATCACTATATCCGTGATCACTATAAGCGGTTTCCACTGTATTACAAAATATTCCCCTGTGATCCAAAAAGCATTTTCCCCATAGACCACCATTATAAAAGAGATGCCTGTAAAACTGAAGGGACACCTCAACTGCAAAGAAAGTCAGTTATGACTTGTGTGTATTATGAGTGTTTGATCCATGGAGGTTTTATATTTGTCAAATGTTCCTCGAGCCGAGAAGAGCGATTTAAAACTCTGACGTCATTACAATGTAAAGTCTATGGGCTGAGCGGGAACTAGGTCTGTTATAAATCTATGCGCTGGTGAGCTAACTGCTAACATGCTAGCCAGTCAGTCAAAGTAGCTCTCCAAGCTTCTCTCCATTTTCTCTGCAATGTGCTGTTTACCACCCCTTGGAGTTTTATTTACCATTGTAACACCATTTTGTTCAATAAAAAGTAGTCAGAGCTTAACAAGCTACCATTAGCCAGCTTGTTAGCTCTTCAGCTTAGCTTGGCTGCTAACAGGTGAAACACTTATTTAAAAGAAGTACTTAACATTGACTCTTTTCTTATAACTGTGTGTAAACAATGTTCCTGTTGTGGAGCGTGACCGCGAGCCAATCCACTCATTGCAGCAATTCTATTGGAATGAATTGATTTCGTGATCCGACACAAATCTTGCAGTAGAAGGTGATATAGACTTTGCTGTAGGCCGGAGCAGACGGTCTGGAACAAATAGATTGTGGGAGCAGGTGGTAATGGTACGAAATCAAGTGGGAGCATCAGCATTAAGAAAACAGCCCATACATAATACATAATTATGTTTTATTTTATTTTTTACTTATAAATTATATACTTACATCATTTTTATGTGCACCTTTGTTTTGTATTAGTGTCCCTCAACTGTAAATAGCTATTGTAGGTCACAAATGTAGCTATTATGAGCCATTACTTCTCACCATTCCCACCACCTGAATCACATTGATACACACAGTAATTAATTTGCTGATACAGACTTTAGAGCAGCAATGGGCTGCATTTGTTTCCTCATGGAAAGGAGTCAGTGGAAATAGAACATGGTACTTTATAATCATGAGTAAAATAGTTGGTAATATACACACGCATGTAAGGGTTATGACACTGCACTACTCATTACTGCTTGTTAATGAATTGGAAAGTTGCTGTAAATTTCACAAGGAAAAGTATCTTAGGTGTCTATTTTGTGATAGTAATTGAATATAGCATGTACAGCTGAAATCACTGTAAATTGTAATTCTACCAACACGTAATAGTAATCATATAAGGGGTACACATTAGGTTTAGATATATCCACCCAAAAGAGAGTAGTCTTTAGTTATTTCAGCTGTAGGACAAGCAGTGTCATGTTAAAATAAAATTGTATTGTAAGGTAAAATTTTACAAACTATAATGTATGGGGAATGTGAAATTACATCAATGGGGTAAGGCTGGAAATGCAAAGATCTGAGCATGAACAAAAGGCCCTTTGAGAAGTGAAAATACATTTTTAAGTTCCAAAGTGTAGAATTAAAAGACTTCTGCAACATTTGCACCAGAAATCGAAATATTACATATAATACATATTAAAAAATAACAAAAGGTGAATGTTAAATCTGAAGTCCATATTTGAGACATTGCAAGGTATCTCGAGCCAATAGTTTAAAGGCTCCCTCCAGAGTGTCCTTACTATGCATCAAATCCTGAGGGACAAATCCTCATCCAGTCTTAATTCTGCTGTGAGACTTTTTCCCAATACAATAATTATGACTGTCACTCAGACCACTTGTAGGTAAGTGGATTTAAAGTCTGTTCCGAGTGCGTTTTTAGCGTTGCATTTGTATATGCCAGAGTTCGTGAGGACGGGGTTCTGTATGACCAGACTGCCTTCCTCTGTCATGAAAATCCCTCCCTGAACTGTGAACCGGTTATGTGGAACCAGTGTTGTGCGTCCCGGCAACGTCCATGAAATATCCGGCTTGGGAATACCAGTTGCTACACAATTTAATGTCACTGGTGATCCCCGGCTGACTCTTGTAATTGAGGTCAGCGTATTGGTGATGCGTGGTGGGAAAACCATCACTGCAACTGGGTAGGATAGTGTTGATGAGCCAAAAGAATTGGAGGCTTTGCAGATGTATGTTCCTTTGTCAAAGGTGGTGACCTGCCTGACTCGGAGGGTCCCATTGGCAAGAAAAGATACCCGGCCAATGTTTTGAGGTTTGTCCAAAACAAGACCATTAGGTAGGGTCCATGTGATTGATGCCTGCGGCCAGCCATCCACAGTGCAGGGCAGGTTGAGATTGAGGCCATAAGTGATCTTCACCCCACCTGGAAAAGTAAAATTAGAACAGTCAGTAGATTCTATGCAACGATCGCTGATTAAACAAAATGGGGAGCCCACTGTAATGAGGTGTTGCACAATTCATGAGACAGACAAGGTAGAGGTTGCAGATAGTTTATTATGTAGTATGTGTGCATGGACCAATAACATTTATTTCTGTTTTCTTGTAGACTGCCTGATATTGCTGCTTTGTCAGGATAATTAGCTTTGTCTTCATTGTTTTGTTCAGGTGAATTTCCTTTATCCTGCTTTATTTTGTTGTATGATTTGTGTATAATTTGGTTAAAGGCAAATGAGTAGGATTTTCCGAAAAAACGATATATAGACCACTGATGTACAGTAAATAACGATGGACGGTGCATCTCCACTTCCTCCCACTCTACAAAAATGAAGCCAAAATATCCCAGATACGAGCGCTGCCATCTTGTGCTGGTGACATAATTTCGAGCCAGTCTGTGCAGTAGTGATTGGGCGGTGGAGCCGTGGTATCGAGTTCTCGCCCATACACCCACCCGACTCAATCATGAGCAGGGCTCAGCTGTTAATCATGACGTTTCACCCCCTTTTGATAGCATCAAATAAATAATTAAAACCAAACTGATCAGAAAAATGATAAGCGTGATAAGAACTACCTTAACCGACAGAAACCATCTTTGGGAAAAATGTATTTGACGTGTGCTTTGAGTTTTTAGTTTGACCCATGTCCCATCTAATAAAAAAGGGAGGGGGTGGGATTTATGACATGTACTGCAACCCACCACCAGGGGGCGATCAAGATGTTTTGGCTTCACTTCTGGGGAGCTCTCGTGTCATCCATCTTTATTTTACAGTCAATGATATAGACTCATACAAAGATAATCCCTCTCAATCATCAATTATGAGAAGATTGCACTAGAAGTGTGTGGCCCCCAGCCAAATATAGAGTGCAGGGTGTGAGAGTGACCAGGTGTAGCAGTTTCTTATCATACATTAACTACATTATTTGGATCAATCCTGGTTCTACCTTACATTCTACTTTACACCTTCTCCCAAGAGGTTTATTGCTTAGTGTGCGTGATAACACAAATTCTGTGAACTTAGCACATTTTTCTTTGTTTCCTCTGTTTCTATATGAATATTGCAGGCCAAGTGATGCAAGTGACCATCCTATGAGTGCGGGTTCAGTGGTGATACGTCCCCCGCCCTTTACTGTACCATAATTCGTGTGATCACTTAAAGTTATCCTATTTCAGTTCCATCAGTTTTTCGGCACACAACTAGTCCTACATGCTTGCAGCTAGGAAACATGGTTCCAAAACTAAAATGTTCAGCATGTTTCTGACATGTGTGCTTACTTTAAGTGTTGATATCTGTAATGCTTGAATTCATTTTAAGATTTGTATGGGATCCTAAGGGAGTACAGACTCAACTTTCTTCAGACCCACTCAACTTTCAAAGCTTAATAAGTCAGCATATGTGCAGCCACATTATAGCACTTTAATCTTCAATGTTGTACTTTTCATTTGCTAAATGTTTAGTGTAGAAGATTTTTAACTCTTAAATTGAAGGTTTTTACAACTTTTTGGACAGTTCATCAGTGTGTCGTGTAACCAGCTAGCGTGGAGAGTAGTGGATTTTTGAGACCAGAAAAATTTTTCTAAACTGCTCCCAGTCGTGCAGATTTATCTCCACAAGCACATAGTAGGCATAAAACTGAAGCCACAAGCCTTATCTCTCCTAAAGTGCCAACATTTACCTCATCTGAGCTTTCATATTTGAGATTTAAACCTTTATTGATAGGCAATCCGCCATCAAGCTCCCATTCACTGCAAAAGAAACTGGAAACTGCAGCCTGACGTTCTAAGCTCTCCAATTCTTAAAATTGCAATATCTCCCTTCATGTTTGGAGTGTGGAAAAATTGCATATTCATGCTCAGTTACTCAAGCTTTAACTAAAAATACCATAATCACAGCTTTTAAAAAAACTTTCTTTTAAAGGCAAACACATCTTTTCTTTAACCAAAGGTAGAATTGTGGTGTATAGCAGTTGTCCATGTGGGGGTAGCTCAGTGGTTAAGCACCTGGCAGTGAAGCAGCATTTTAGCATGGGGAAGGTTCTGAAATCAATCCCCGCCTTGGGCAAGAGCTGTTTGGATGCAGTTTTCACTAGACTGTGTGGTTCACACATGTGTATGGTGTTTGCCCTTTTGTTGAGTTCCTACAAACTGTCGTTGTCAGTATTAAACCTGAAATAATTGAGCATGTCATCTGTTTCTAAATTTATTTATTGTCTACATGGATATCAGTATTTCTTAAGCCATATGCTGTTTCTTTATTTGGTTGACTTATGTTATGTGTCACTCCAACAGTTAGCTAGTCTTCACAGATATTACATTTACAAGAAGCTATTTGTGGTCTTTGAATACCCTCTATTGGTATTTCAATGTAACTGCAGCAAAGTCAATGGGGACACAGAAGAACATGATGGCTTCCAGTGTAAAAGCTGCTGCAGCAACAGCTTCCAGTGGTCACACTGCAATTTCTTCAGAAATTTGCCAATTCTAGTTGTGTGTGTAGTTATTTTGCACAATTTACACCTCTTTCTTCTTTTTTTGCAGTGTGTGTGAGAACAGGACACAGGCATGTGTATTTGTGGTGAGTAATCTTTACCAGTATTAACTTTCCCCCACTACTTGGCTAACTTTCATTCATTACTTACTCACATGCTTTCATTGGACATTTGATTGTAGTATTTTTTAATCACTCAATGTATTTAAAACATAGATTTAAAATAAATGATTGCCCATTTTAAGTAGTTTTTGTATTGCTTGTTTGCATATACTGTTTCTTAATCCACAGTAAATATGGTATTCTTGATGGAAGTTCTTGTCTCTGGCTTTCATTGACCATCAAATGTATCATTTATTAAACCTGTACAATTTAGCTGGTTTTTGCTTGGCTCTTGAATGTGAAGTTCATTGTAACCCCAAATTCCTATTACCGCAGCCCGGTCACATTCAGGTTTGGACATGCCCTTAGTTTCTTTATTGACCAAACCAAGGAGGCTTCATTAATTTAAGAAGAAAAAACATACCTGTAGATCCTCTGATCACCGGCTTTCTGCCTGCCTCCAGTGCATAGCGTTTCTCTGCTTGTCCTGCCACATTTTTTGCTAGGCATCGGTACACTCCCTTATCCCTTGCAACCGGTTGAATGATCTGTAGAGTTCCATTACTCAGATGATGTGTGAAGCGTTGAAGTCTAACACCAGGAGCTAACATTGTTCCGTTGGGTAGGATCCATGCAAACTCTGGGTTGGGCTTGCCACGAGCGGGGCACTCCAGGCTTAATAGCCCACCGTCTTGCTTTATTGGTAAGATTTCAATATTGGGAACAGCAAAACTTGGTTTCTCAGCTAACGATGCCACATCTAATTCAACCAAAAGTGAGGCTTCACCCAGATTATTTTTAGCCAGACACATGTACCTCCCTTCATCTGTTTTCCTCACGCCTCTCAGCTCCAAGCTCCCGTTCCGGTGGACTTGGAAGCGACCTCCCAGGTAAGGTGTTGGAAGCGAGTGGCCATAAGGAGTAACCCACCAGACTCTTGGTTCAGGTTTCCCATCGGCTCTGCAATCCAGGAGTGCCGTTTGGTAGGAAACAGCCAAAACCTTTGTGGTGCTCTTCCCTTTCATGCCATTGATATAGGGTTCTTGGGGTTCAACTTCAAGCTTCATGTTTTTTACATCATCACCAACAAAATTTCGTGCCACACATGCATATTTCCCTTCGTCAGCCAGTCTTACTTTTTTCACCAACATCCCATCGTCCAAGATCTGAAATTTGTCTGATGACATCGATATCACATCATTTCTTGGTGAGATCCACATGATTTTCGGTGTAGGTTCACCTGTTGCCTGGCAACTCAACTTAGCGGATTCTCCTAACTTTACAGTCACCAGTGACTGCGTTTTTAATCGAATTCTTGGAGCGTCCGGCCCCACTTTGACGCTTAATTTTTTCTCATCTTTGCCCAGTTTGTTCTTGGCATAACAAGTGTAGTCCCCCTCATCTTTTTTGCCCATTTGCTGGAGAAGTAAAGTTCCATTGCCAAAAATAACATAGCGGCGGTTACGAAGACCACTGTCGTCCGACTGAAGGGCGTTGTTGATCAAAGTTCCATCTGGGAGACTCCAGGAAACTTTTGGATCAGGGAGGCCTGTTGCAACACAATCCACCTAAAAAAGGAAGCAAAGGAGGGAGAATGAGAGGATGTGGTAGAAAAATAAGTATAAGAAGGAATCTGGGTTCAGTTCTGAATAAAGATCGTACTGGTTAGGGATGTTATTTATTATTAAATGTTTAGCAATATTTACCTTTGTCTTAATAATGCTGTCTTTAATATCAAAGCTTGTAAGATTGATTTGATTTTAAAATGGCCAAGGTAATTCTTATGAGTGTAAGAAAGTTGTGCATTGTATTTAGAATAAAAACAACTGTCATAACAAAATCCTTTGTGCCTTAAGATGATATTGGGAAATGAGATCCTGATGTCTTATAAGATCAAATGTATTTGTTCATATAAAATCAATCAATGTCTGACCTGGCCTGTCATGCTTTAAATAAACTAGCTCTTCATAGGTACCTGGAAATTTTCTCCAAAGGTGACCCTTGTCTGTGCAGTCCTCACATGCTCGATTCTGGGAGGGGTCATTAACACCTCTACCTGATAAAGCAAATACATGAAGAAATACATAAATAAAATTCATACTTTTTTATGTGAAAGAAAGTAGCAATGAAAGCTTGGAAAATACAGAGACAGACTTCAGGCAGGTATTGGTCACTGAATGACCCACTATTGCAGCATTTGGCAGCGCAAATAAAGAAACATTTAAATCCTATTTTTAACTGTGAGGACAAACTGCATCTTTGATTTTTGATGGAAGGCGTAAAGACATGTCTTTGCAACTATGACTTTGATATATATTAAGCCTTCTCCTACTTTGCTCCTGGGACTTGGAACAATCTGCAGAGCATGTTGCATCTTAATAATCTCATCCCATTGGAAAAATTTAAAGCCATGATAAAAGTCCATATAACTGAGAAATGCATTTGCCTTATTTGAGCTGGATTTAGTCTCTTCCTTAAGTCTCTGATATTTGCATTCCATATCTGTTGTGTTTTATTTCTACTAAAACCGTAAGAGTGCTGTCTTGGCCAGGTCACACTCTAAAAAGAGATTTCAACCTCAAGGGACTTCCTGGTTAAATAAAATGAAATTAAAAAAATTAACAAGTCAAAGATTCTTGATGAATAAAAATGTTGTCAGCCAGAAATCAAACGTTCACTAATGGGAAAGAGTTGGCAGCAAAATGAACCAAGTCGTTATCTGTCCTGTTCATACCTGGAAGAGCTCCATGTCCTCCCCATTGGGCCGCTGAAAGACACACAGGTAATTTCCACCATCCAGCTCTGTTAGCTGAAGTATCCTCAGAGTCCCATTACGGAAGACTTTAATTGGTCTCTCTGGACTGCAGGCAGATGGGGGAGAGAAATTAGGTTAAGATTAAAGCAGTCAGTCAAATTTAATGGAAACTAAAACCTTTTAATATATAAATAATTTGGTTGGTGTTGTACTCATTCATGAATTCACAAAAATAAGTTACCTGTAGCGATGTTCCATGATGGTCTTGGAGGGTAGCTGCCAGATGGTCCCTCTTGTGGTTCCGGAAGACTCTGGACAGTGGAGAAAGACCGCAGAACCATACATAGCTGAGACAGAGTGCTGACGGGATGGCACACCATGGCGGTGGGTTGGAGGGATTGGAAGAGGAGCAGGAGGCTGGTGTGAGAAGGAGGGGGAATCTGTCCTCACCTCCAGCAGGATGGTTCTTTTGGCAATGCCCACAGTATTAGTGGCCAAACACTCATATCTGTGAAAGGATCACAGGTATTTTTTAAGCTCAAGAGGTCAGATCAACTTGAGCTTTAAAAATATCAACCTGCTGTTGGTGCTTGAGAGAAAGTTTATAGAACGAGTCATTAGGGCACATCAACTGGGAACTATAAATGTTTTGTACCAAATTTTGTGCCAATCCATCGAGTACATGTTAAGCTATTTCACTTGATAACTAAAAACTTTCACCTGCTGTTGGCATTAAAAAAAGGGACCGTTGGGCCCATGAATGACATCCCATCCAATAGTTGTTGAAATGTTTCAGTCTGCACCAAAGAGGTGGACTGACCGACCTATTTTACCATACATAGAACCATGTTATCAGTTTTTCTAAAAAAACTTCTTTTTTTAAAAAAAGTCAATAATACTTGATGTTTATTAGCAGTGCACAGTTTCACTATTATCAGACAGCTGCCCAGCATTGCAGTGTATGCTGCCACGAAGACATAACTACATACCTATATAAACTTTGGTTGAGAAAAATTTACTGTCTTTTGCTGTCTTGAGTTATGTATAAACAACCTATGCTTAACTTGAACAACCGCCACTGTCTTGACTTTAATGCACACTCAAATTTACTGTATAAAAAAGCATATACCTAACCTTAAAATTGTCTAGCTTAATGAAAATCAAATCTAAATTGAAAGGATTAGTTGAGTAGGTTAAAGGATTAAGAACACATTCTGATTTAGCAAGGTAGGTCAACTAAAGCCGGAACCTTTGCTTATGATACAGTAATTATACATATAATATACACATATATAAAAGACATGCACATCTCATACCTCCCAGCATCAGCTGGCGAAACATTCTTCACATACAGCGTCCCATTGGGGAAGACAAACAGCCTGCGTCCAAGAAACTGTGATGGCTTAACATGGACGCCAGCTGGAAGCATCCACTTCTGAGCGGGCACTGGTTCGCCCTTCACAGAGCAGTGGAAATACAAACTCCTGCCTGATTAGATGTGATTTTATGAGTTTAGATTACTTGTTGTGACATTGCAAACATATTACTGTCTTTGTAAATGGTAATGGGATTTTTTTTGTTTGCATGGAATTCTGTACTATACCTGGCTGAATGATCACCGTATCCATTGCTTCTTCACTGATGCTTGGAGGCAGAGCTGCCACATGGAGATGATAAGTAATTGTATCAGCACCTGCTGTATTGCTTGCAATACATTTATAGTCCCCTTTGCTGGAGAAATTGGGTGAGTGAATTTGCAGGGTTCCATTTTGAAGCAGATACATTGGAGAAAGGACTGTGTGGACAGTCCCGACTTCACATACAAACGTCCTGTCTGGAAGAATCCAGGAAATTTGGGCAGGTGGTTTTCCAGAAGCAAAGCAGTCAAGAGTTACACTTTTCCCTAAGTAGACTGCTATCTCTGTGGCCTTAGGCGGCTGGATCTTGGGTGCCTCAGTCTGGACAGCTAAGGTGATGACCATGCGATCTGAACCAAACCTGTTCTGGGCTGTGCAGAGGTACTGGCCTCTATCCTGAAGCTGGATGTTTTTAATGACAAAAGTTCCATTTTTGAAGACTTCAAAACGGGGGCCATGCTTGGTGTCAGCTGGGATGGTGGCACCTAAGAAGGGAGCAGAATGGAAACAATAAGGAGGGAGATATTTAAATTCTGAATCATGACTATCATAACTGACTATGCCACATTTGAGAATTTCTGTCTCTAGTGTTCCCCAGTGATAGTATCAAAACAGACACAGTGGCAGGCAAATGTGTCTTGGGGCCAATGAGATGAATCCGCTGAAAGCCATACATAGACAGCACCAATATCCCCTAGGATATATCCCATTTTTCTACAGTCTAATTCCTTCCCTGTCTTTCTGTTGTTGTTTTTTTATTTCTCCCTATCTTACCTGTAGAGACTTTGGTCCATGCGATGCTGGGCTCAGGATTCCCTGTTACTTTGCAGGGCAGGAAGACATCACTCTCTGCCAGTACTGACACACTGGCTGGGGTAACCATGGTAATACGAGGTTTTACCCCACCACTTTCAGCTCCCAACATCCATGGGAAAGGAGGTGCAGCTGTGGGTCGCCGAGAGCTAATTCTTCCTGCTATGACACATATCAAAAAATATAATTAATACTGATCAAAATATATTCAAATATACAGTACTAATGATTTTCCATTATAAATACATTGCAATATGTTTTCAATAGTGCACCTACCTCCAACAAGCCATCGACCTTCATTCAAAACTCCAGGGTCAGTGGGGTGGTGAGGATGAAGGATGAAACCAGAGAATGATGATGATGAGGGTTTAGCAGGTTTCGGAGGTTGCAGGGTGTAACTGTAAGAAGCAGTGGGTGCTGGTGGTTTCAGGGTGTAGGGCTTATGTGGAGATGGGTTAGGTTTAGGTGTGATCAGAGATGGAGGATTGTGGTAGCTGGTGCGAGGTTTGGGTGTCACCATCCTCCCTAACTGAGCGATGCGATCGAGCTGCGCCTGGAGAAATCAAAATCAACATGATCAATCATTATGGTATTAACCAATTTGCTTGCAATTTAAGCCCATCTCTGAGAGCTGACTCACCACTGCCAGCATTAGCAATTCTGCTGCTAGCAAAGCCAAGTCTAAATAAAGAATTTGCCAACAAACACATTTTTTGTATTAAAGCCACTGTGTTTACACTCGAACGTAAATGAACATGGGTGAGTGAGCAACATTCAGTAGGAGAGGATAACATGGCATAACCTTGTACTTAAAAAAACATATCGACTGTTTAAATCCTGCATTAATGGATTTTTGGCCTCAAATGGCCACCAGAATTTCAAAACAGGCTAGCAGACTATGTTTATATATTATCACCTTGTAAATTGCTCTGACTAATGTGTTTGCAAACAATAGCCTTTGAACATGTCCAGCAAATAGGGTCACCTCTGGCCGCAGCAGACTTTGGACTTTAATTTAAGTCCAATTCTGCTTTTAGCTCTGTTTTGGTTATCACCAACTCCTGTGAAAAACTTTGACTTTAGCATTTGGTGTACAGTGAGTTAATCAGATCTTGTTTGTTGGAAGAAGCTACCTGCTACTGCTGGAAACTTGGGTAATGCTGGCAGCTAATCTCAACGTTACTGAAGTGTAAAACCAAAACAACGAGCTAAAAGGTTTTAAGCAGCTAAAGCTAGAACCTGGGGAGTCTGTCGTTTTGAAAAAAGGATAAGCAGAGCTGAACTGAGACATCAGGCTCTTCCATGCGGACTGACCATTAACTCTTCCAACACCTTTAATATTATACTCTTCCAACACCTTTAATAGGCATGCTGTAATAACAAAGGTCTCTTGGTCACACTTAAGTGTGCTGGCACTGCAGTGCATACCAATGGGCCTTTTTCACAGCAGACATTTTGTAATAGCAGGGAAAACCCAGATGTAATTTATACCATTATGGCTCTGTTCCATTTATGTGTATCAGTGAGCCAGTATGCAAAATAGAAGGGCTCTTGAACAGGTAAGGCTAAGTGGAGCAATTATTAGTGCTATTAATTACACCTGTGGTTTACTTGCTTGTAAAGTTAAAGTTAAAATCACACATACTTCAAGGTATATTAACTTACTCGTGAATTTGTAGTTTATTCTTGGTCCATTTTCTGTTTTGTTTGTGTACTTTATTTTACCATTTGATTTTGTGTGTTTTTAAAGCATGTTGTGAACATTATAGATACACATACTGCACGCCCACAAAACCACCCCTCATCATACCTGTCTGTATCTGTTCCTTAGCCTTGACAGAAACAGTTGATCTCTGGTTTGTGTCCTGCCATCTACATGATGATTTTGATGACGATGTGACAGGTGGGGATTGGAGAGTGTAGATCTGGAGTTTCCTGTTGTTCCAGAGACTGTAGTTGTGGGCTTCACTGTTTCAGCTGTGATCTCTGGCCGGTTAGTGACAACCTGGATTTGAGCCCAGGGGTGGGGGAGAGGCCAAGGTCTGTGCGTGGGCAAAGGGTGAGATCCAGGACCTTGGAGCAAAGAGCAAACAATTGATCAAATACGTATATCCTTGCATTCTAACCAGGATGAGAGTCACATATCATAGCCACATAACACTGTCAACATAATATTGTTATCTTTTATCTTTAACACATACCATCACATTTGTACATGACAACTAATTCCAAAATAGCATTTATTAAGGAAATCATTGCACAACAGGTTTATTTACCATGCCTTGGATGAGGAAATGAACTTTGACCAGGCCAGGAGGGGTAGAGGGGGAAGTAATGGTGATGATGATGATGTGAAGGCCAGCGGGAGATCGGGGGGGCTCTGGGAGGCTGGGAATGCCTGTCTGGATTCACTTCACCTTGTCTTCCTGTATTTTTGTCTTGGTTTGGATGTGTCGTCCTGGAAGAAGTAGTTTGCCCTCCTACCTGTTTGTTCTGATAAAGCCAGGGGTGAACTGGCTCCATTATTGGGAAAATGTGGGTCTCAGGTATCGTTTTTGGCTTGTTTACCTCTTTGTTCTCTTTCTGTGTGACTTCCTCTCTTGTTTTCCCTCTTGTTGAATTTGAAGTAATGATCTTTGAAGATGAAGTTCTTGCTTGGGTTGGTGTGTTTTGTTCTAGTGAAGGCCGGGTGTTAGGTCTTGGTCTATTTTGTGTTGTTAATCGTTTGCCGTCCTGCGTATTGTTGTTCTGTGTAACCCCCTTCTTTTTCGATTTTTCTGTGCCTTCTATGTCTATTGTGTGTTTTTCTTGGCCTTTCATTGCTGTTATTGCCTCCTGCTCACTCTCACCTGCAAGATTTGTATTGTTTCTGCCCTTTTCTAAAGTTTGCATTCTGATCTCAACGCTCTGCCTCTCAGATTTCTTTAGGTTTACAGTGTCATTGTCTTCAACAGTCATTTGAGTTGGATGAGGTAGACTATCTAGCTTTGGAGTGACAACTGTCTTTGGACTGGGTAAATTATGTCTACCTGAAGAGCTGCCTACATGGGGATCTTTTTCTCTAGCTGATTGGAATGTGGTAAGGCTACTGTCAAGATCATTAGTGGTATGAGAGGTTTCACTGTTTAAATCTTCCTTGGCATCCAAACTATCACTATCCTTGTAATTATATTCTTCATTGTATTCACCTTCATCTTCCTCTGTCCGATACTCAGCAGATAAGGTTTCATGGTTTTCCACTGTGGATGGAACAGATGTTGTAGTAGTAGTGGTGGTAGTGGTAGTAGTAGTAGTAGTAGTAGTAGTAGTTGTTGTTGGGGTCATTGTCGTTGTGGTCGTTGTTGGTGGGACAGTTGTTTGTGCCTTGTTGGATGAATGGTAAAAGGGGTGTACATGCGGACGGACTCTTCTCATTGGGGGTTTTCTACGTCTATAAGGCAACCTTCTCCTGTTTGACAGACCAGGAACAAGGTTGTAATTCCTTCTCCCCTCTCCAGAGTGCTTAATTTCTGACTGATTGACTGGCTGAGGAGTTCCAACAGCAGGAGGGTCTGTAACAGCTTCTACCTTTTCTGCGATCCTACCAACATGGGGTGCGGTTGGTTCTGTACTTCTGGGGGGCAGAGGTTGTAAGAACTGTGGCAGACTTTCTGATGTTTTCAAGTCTTGTCCGTTATTCGATTTCTTCTCTGTAGAATAGGCCTCGAACTTAGCTTTTGTGTTGATGGGGAAATTTGTTGGGTCCATCCTAATATCAGGAGGGGTAGTAGTAGGGGGAAAATTGTTAGAAGTCATAACAATTGCAGTGACAGTTGTAGTAGTAGGTTTCGATGTACTTGTTAGGACAGTTACAGTGTTCGGCTCTGTTAGTGCCCGATCGGTGGGCAGAACAACACTTGGTTTGGCCTTAACTTTAGCCATTATCTCTGCCCAGCGATTTGGATCTATTTCCTTCACAGATTTATTGGGTTTTCTCTTTGAACCTTTAATTCTTATCCGTTTTGTAAACCCATTAGGCTTCCTTTGCTGTGTTCCTACCTTCTTAGGGACCTGTGTCGCAAAAGGACGAATAATTTCCTGGTAATCTCCACCTGAACCCTCTCCTTCTTCCCCGCCAACTGGCAAGATCTGCTGATCTCTCTCAGTCTGTACTTGGGACCTATCAGAAGCCTTTTCTCCTGTGACTTCCACCATGTGTGATAGCATGTCAACTCCATACAGATTTGAGGCCAAGCAGCTGTATTCCCCTGAATCTTCTTGTGTCAACCTCCTTACCACTAAAGTCCCATTTTCCATCACTTCTGCTCGTCTCATCTGTTGTGTGGGGAGAAGAATTTGGTTTTTGGGTAGGTACCACATAGTTTGACTTGGCTGGACTGACTTCACCTCACATGGGAGATAGAAAGATTTTCCCTTTTCAACTACAATTTTCTGACCATTGAAAGCAGTGGGGCTGAGTGAGCGTTCTTTTATGGTAAGCCTCAAAGGCATCAAGTCCACACCAGCCTTGGTTCTAACCATACAGTGATAAAGGCCTGAGTCAGACAGAGTAGCATTTAAAATAACAAGTTCTCCTTTCTCAGAAATTTCAATTTTATCATTTACATCTCCCACAATGGACAAATCAGGGAGCATCCACTCCACTTTCACCTCCGGATCTGAAGTGACAACACTGCATTCCAGGTGAACCTTTGAACCCTCTACAGCAGTCTGAATCCGCCCTGCTGTCCCTCTGCGAATTAGAGCCCAGGACATGGCAAGGTCATTGTCATCTTCCTGCCCACTATGGCTGTTGAGGTGCGTGGTAATTACAGTAGTGAAATCCATTACCAGTTTCTTGGTTGTTGTCTGTTGTCTGTTGAGCTTCAAAGTGACTCTGGGTTGAAGGAGCCACAAGGGTTCTGCTACCAAATAACCTTTTAAATCAGTGAAATATGGGGAATTTTCATTTATGGCTTGGGCATATTGATAGGTTACCCTGCTTGCATTTCCCCTCTGTTGACCTCTCTCCAAGATAGCAGGGCTTTCATAGTAATATGCAACCAATTGCCACAGATTTTGCAGTATCTCCCGATCAATCTCACACTCAAGGACAGTCACCAGTGATACATTGATAGTCAACTCCCCAGGTGAAAGTGGATTTACTGTCCAAGTCATGGGTGAACTGTCTCCAGGGTGCCGCACGTCACATGCAACGTGAGCACTGTTTCCATGGCTGTCGGAGAGAACAACTGTGAGATGGCCTAACGGCTTCTCAAAATCACGTGTGTAGGGGAGATCAGGCTCTGCTTCTGATTCAGCCCACACAGGATTGTCCCACTGTTTGAGGGGGGAGCGAAGAGCTGGTCGTTCACAGGTAAGCTTGTCTGGAGACAGTCCAAGCAAAAGGGTCCCATTCAGTGCTTGAGGAGAGGAGCACTGGGGGCATATCTCACTGGTGCCACGTTCCTTCTTGCACTTTATTATGCCTTGGAGAATAAGAAGGAGAGAGGAAGAGAGGGAGAGATAAAACGACAAGGACAAGGAAAAGGAAGGAAGGAAGAGTAATTGGAGGGAAAGATGAAGGAGGAAGTGTTAAAGCAAAGGGCCAGTAAGGGATAATTGAATTAAGATGGGAAACAGGAAAAGAACAGAAAAAAGGTGAAAAACAAAACATTAATGAATCTGGGATTATAGGGATTTGGCAAAATATAGATACAATTTGTATCTCTTCTCGGGTTTGAGTTCAGTGAAGGTTCATGCATCAACTAATGAGGTTCTGGCAGTCACAGTTCTTTTTTTATAGTTGCAGCAGGCCATACACATAGTGATATATTATCAACTGTTCTGCTACAGCTAGCATATGGGACTAGTTAAAGATGTTTCGTGCAAACTTGACAATGCAATGACAAATGAGACAAAGCACGTGTCATGAGAAATACTGAATGAGATAGAAGGATAATGAAAAAATAAACATATGGATCAAATACAGTCAATTTAATGAGAGTAGCTTTGCTTTTTCCATTTCCAGCCATTACTAGCTTCTGCTTCTGGTCACAAACACTTGTCTGAAGTGACTTTTTGCTAACAGGTTTGCCATATCAACTTAAAGCCCCCAAGTGCCCAAATTAATCAATTATTGCAGATATAATGCTGCACTAAGCAACATTTTTATGACATTTACATGTAATGTGAAAGGGGTTGCTACAGTAATAGTAATGAATCCACAGAGAATCAGCCGACTCAGCAGTTTTTTGATTTCTTTTAGCTTGTTGTTTTGGTTTTGATGGACAGACCTTTACTATCTTGATTCACTCCACTTTCATTAACTTCATTTCCAGTCACAGCAGACAGCTATCAATAAAAATGTACTAATTTTACACACTAAAATAGCAACCAGCTGGTGAACATATGGAGCATTTAACAGCTCCCAGATATTTTACTCAGGAGTTGGTGAAAAATTTGCTAAAGGGAGAGTAAATATTAGACTATTCATCTGCTGGACACAAAAGTCCAAATTAATGGTGTTGCTTTGTGTAAGATTGCTGACAACTTTGCCATGCAAATTTCATGAGGTGACAAATCTTTCAATATCATCAATATTATGTATTATTATTATTTCCCCCTAAGAACCATTGCATTGTCATTTCATAATTTCATAAATTTCTGGTGTGAAAAAACAAGATTAGAGTACTCACTGATGCATCCTTACCTTCATGTGTGGAGCTCCATTGTATCAACCAGTGTAGTTGACAGTCACAGGTCCAGGGATTACCATGTAGAGAGAGGACCTCAAGCCTGGGGGCTGTCTTCAGTGCTGTGGCAGGGAGCTGCTCCAACAGATTGTCTGACAGGTGTAAGTGTCTGAGACAAGAACATTGTATCATTTGTTTCACTTAACAGTCTGCAGGGTCACTCCTTGATTACATTTTGCAGAAGACAGAGAACAAGTATACTGTAGTACCTATAATGTATGAGGTACAAGTACTGCAACTTATCTAAGCAAATTGAGGTATCAATGCATCTTTTCACTGGCATTTCTCTGAGCAAGGACACCTCCTCTTGCCTATATATATATATATATTTATATATATATATATATATATATATAT
>JBBPCS010063497.1:0-17335 GCA_037974645.1 Hollardia meadi
AGAAAATTGACACTTTCAGCTATGAAAGGTGAAAACAGCCTTATAGTGTCAGACTCTGCACATACATCATTCTACTCAGTGAAGCTCAAACATTCAACTGGAGGAACAAGAAGAAAAACACAGTTCGGACTGGAGGGGGACTTTAACAAAAACTCAGATCAAAATTTAGTCGACAGTCATAGAGCCTATGTAACACTCGTATTACATTCTCATTTTCCACTTTTTTAATACATTTGAAAGAAATACAAAGGCAGCACAGTATTTGATATTGATTGTACCTACACACAGCAGTCGAGCAACAGCTTCTGCTGGGGTACGGCAACACCCCTTGGATAACCCACACAGAACTGGAGTAGCCAACACCATAATACTAGAACCTGTGGTAATATTAATAGATTTTTTAAGTTTAGTTATGTATTATGATTATTTGTTGGCAGGGATGTGTGGTTGTTGTCATAACATAGTAATCTTTGTATTTATATTTTTTATATTAATATATTGGGAAGGGATCTTTGAAGCATATTTAATATCAGAGACATTTGGTGTCCCCTCAATATACATTACAATTACTGCCTTGCTTGTCTTCCAAGAAGACTGAGTGAGCATCAGCATTCAGTTTCAAAGACATCATGTATTTCTCCGCACATTCTGTATTATTATGTTGCTTCCGTTTCTGAAACATCAAAGCCACTACACTACTACATATAACCAAAGGTATTCACAAAATATATATAGTTCCCCTCATTTGCAGAGGTTGAACTTGCTACAACCCTTAAACTGTCCCACAGCTGGAAGGTCACTAATAAAAAGTAAAACTCCACAGTGAGAAATACAGGTATAAGCTGCTAATAAGATGAGTCTTTGCCACTGCAGCCTTCTGCATGTGTCTGCCTGATAATGCTCAGAACTTATTTCATGCTTTTCATCCCACCCAGTGTTGCTATGCATCTCATGGTCCACTGGTCCAATGCACCATCCCTTGTACAGCTGAAACCTAATGCATGTATACTACCTCATTGCACACAGTGATGTAGTACTCACTGTATGTTGGTATGCATATCCATCCATGCCAGCAATACCTCTGTCACAGACTTAAAGTGCTCATGAAATATCTGGGCCTGCTTAGTTCACTTTCTTGGAGACATTATCTGGGGGCAAAATTTTTAATGTAAATTACTGACAACATTTTTTGTCAGTTGTCTTTGTTCCAAGTAGCAGCATTCCTCCAAATCCAAACCATGATATACATATGACTTCTAACATTTTAACTGTTCCGTATTACTGCCTAAACAATCTTTTTCCTGGGCTTCCTCTGAGAAAACAAACACAGCACAAACACTTCAGACCTCAGTCCAGTGCTTCAGCTCCTTCCAGCACACTGCCATCCACCTAATGTGTTGATGCTTTCAGTGTTGTCGATCTTGCTGAGATCTAATGGTATCATATGAGCGCACCATGGGAGGTCATGTATTGTTATATGGGGATCAGTTCTCTCCGCCCCTTTCGAGGTGTCTTTTTCTTTACAACAAGTCTTTTCAGCCAAATCTAACTGCTGTATAACTGCTGCAAAATAAAAGGTCAAGTCCTTCATACAAGTGGCTCTTAGTGAACTGGTAAATGGCTCAGGTTAGAAGTAACTTGATGGAGTTTGCATCTAGCCAGAGACCTTTGGTGCATTACATTCCCTTACTTCCTGTCATCTACGATCTACTGCCTATTAAATAAATAAATAAATAAATGAAGCCATATCAACATTTTTATTAATAAATGACTATCTGCACTTTCAGAGAGAATTGTCTTCAGTTCCCATAAGATCTATGGAGCATCTTAGCAAACAAGTTAATTGTTTTGGTTCAGTCTTAATCCCATTTCAAGCAACATCAGGCAGCAGTTTTCAGGAAAAAAAAGTTTTGATAAAACCCCAGTGTATGCTCTGAGCCCAGCACAAAACAGCAGACGAAGTGTAGTGCGGACAAACTGTGAAGCTTCCAGCAGCTGAAGAGGTGGATATTTCTCTCAGGAGTTGGTGGAAACCAAAATGGAGGTAATAGGAGACTACATACTGGACTTACATTGGCCAGGCAGCCAGAAACAAGACTGTTCTCCAAAGACAAACACAGCAATCATTTCCATGTCCACTGCTGGATGTGTAAGAAAGCATTTTTTAAGCTTTATTTTTTTTTAGTTTTATGGGTGTCAGAAAAAGTTGACATGATAGGAAGCCTCAGGCCTCCTCATCTACCAAGGTTTTTTTTTTTTTAAATCTCTAAAAATGTTTTTTGCTCCGCGTTCACTTGTCCTTTTTCTGATCTGTGTCATAACACTTTCTCCATTTAGGTTTGAAAAGAAATACAGATGATGACTGGCACAATGAGGGGACATTGTTTACTGCGGTGCAGAAGCTGACAGGCCACTCAGTGATTGTCTCCGTTTGTTTACAGTAATTACCCAAATGTCTCAGAATCAATGAGGCGATGATTTATCAATGCCAAAATGTGGAGCATAACTGAAAATAGAATAATTTGCACAGAGAAAATGAAGATTTCTTACATCCCTCCCTCGTCATGCATTCAGTGCATATACTGTCCCGACACTAGAAACAAAAGAGTGCAGTCACAGCTGCAGTGCAGTGCCCTTGGTGAGGATTTTTGGCTCGGTGAAAGGTAGAAAACAATCAAAGTCACAATCATTGTTGGTAAGCCTTCAGTTACTGCTTGTCCTTTTTGGGTCTGCTTTCTCACTAGTGAATACATTTGGAAATTACCGTTATTAGCATCATATTTGTCTCCTCTTTTAAATGTCCTGTCCTATCAAACATCTCAGATTGGTCCATCACCAATCCGCCTTATGAAAAAGAATACAAACATCTCATGATCTACTAATGGATGTGCTTCAGCTCTTGTATATTACTGAGAAGGGAATGAGAGTGGGTGTGCTTAAAATCTCCCTTTTTAGGCAGTTCAGTCGCTGGAAATACAAAGAGCAGAGTGGAGTGAGATCCATAAATGGTGTTGGAGGTACAGTATAGAATTTATTTAGTCAAAAAGAGGAGAAACTTCAAACAGCCAGCACTTCATTATAATCGAGAACATTATTCGCTCCAAATCTGCATCAAACATAGGTAGGGTTGGCTCTGGGGGAAAGGGATAAAAATAGTCGATTCTTTAATCTCAGAAAAATCCTGTGCTCGTGGTATATGTGTGCATGTGTCATGCTAATCTTTCAGGAGAATTCCTCTCATCAGCCTTTAAACCTGTTTATTTCTCCTCCACACCCAACTAGGTTAAATTACACAAAACTGGAACTACAATCAAAGTACCCTTGAGCAAGGTACATAACCCTCAGCTGTTAATGAGTCCAACAGTTTGTCAAAAGTAGGCCTATGATAGCTTCTGATGTGAAACAGCGCAGGAAAAATGGAGCTCAGTGGAACATTAGAAGCAATTTTTACAAAACTGAAAGTGTGTTCAGACAGGAAACAAATTTTTGCTTCACGTCAGTTGCCCAAATTTGACCAGTGGACAGTCTGGCCATGGTGATTCGCCCCGAACAGCTACATACTCTACCAACTGTTTACCTGTTAGCTGTGAGCTAGCTGAAACACGCACTGACCATATGTGCAGAGTGTCTCAGAGTTTACTTCTCATCTCTGTACTATTTGAAGCAGATTAAATCCAGGGGTAAACATGAATATTTCGTTCTGAGTTGAAACATTTTCAACTTATGTCGATGCTTTTTCATCTCAGTCGCAAATGAATGTTTTATGTCTTCTCAGTGAAATGGTATCAGCTCTTTAACTCACTTTGCGGTCTGTCTGAATGTAAAAGCCTACAGCGACACTAGTAATTCTGTGAGGCATGTGCTTGAGACAGAGTGGAAGTTAGAGCTAAATTCTCACAATTACAAGGTTAACATGCTGATTATTAGCATGCTAACATTTGCTAATTAGCAATAAACACAATGTACATCTGAGGTCTGTGGATTTGTCCTTAGTTTGTAGCTATATTCTCATAAATGAAAAGGTTTTAACTTGATGATGGTGATTGAACAAAAGTCAGAACCTCATCAAAATAATTTCGATCGAGCCTGAGGGGAATATTAATGCCTTGTGGTGGAATGTAATTTTAAATTTGAGGTACTTTTCTTAAATATGACCATTTTAGGAAAATTAAACTTCTATTCCACTACATCTCAGAAATATATATTGCACTTTGTACTCCATTACATTTATCTTATCTCTACCAGCTATGTTTATGAGTGCAATTTCTCTTACCCTGTCTAAAATATGTATCTCTGATACACTAATAAACTGATGAATTAAAAAATGAAGTGCTCCTTTAAATTCTATAGTCTCCCAGGTCTAAGGCTAAATAAACTATTTAAAAAGAAACTCTTGGATTAGAGGTTTTCCTGAGCTGGTGAAAAGATGAAGAAGATGCTGCAGACATGATGATCTTATAGAATATGATGTATTGGTGTAGATAAAACTTCATTTGTGCAATGTTAAACAACTAAAGAAGCAAAATGTATCTCCACATTCATGCTATTATATTACTAGACCAAAAACATCATATCCCATAAACTGCATAATGGATTTTTTTATTTTTTTATTTTGCTGATAATACTTACAACGTTACTGAAGTTATGTTTTAAATACAGTGGAGTATTTCCATAGTGTGGTATTGCTACTTTTACTTAAGCAAAGCATCTGAATATTTCTTCCACCACTGCCAAATTTTGTACCAATCAATCTTGAATATGTGGAAAATATTTCATTTGTAAAAAGAGAATTTTGGCCTGCTTACTTCCTCTTCTGGGCATCCCGGATGTCTGGAACAAATTCCACAGCAATAAATCCATTACTTGTAGGGAAATGTCAACATTAGGATGGCACTAGATCAGTCAGAAGTCAGTGGGCTTCATTTTCCGGGGTCAATCAATGTCTTTCATCTCGATCAATACTGTTATTTTGGAGATATTCAGTCTGAACCAAAGTGGTCGACCGATCGAGCAACACAGCCACGTCAAAAACCAAGTACCCGGGGCCCCACTATGGATCATCGCTCACCATGTTTACAATAGACATAAATATTTTTATCGTTATTATTTGTATACATTCCATCTCGTTGCTAATTTTCTTCGTGTGGTCTGTCCTCTTTCAGGTCACCATGATGAGAGCAGGTTGTATGGTGCAGACGCCACTCGGCGACGCATCAAGCTGCTCAGTCGTCCTCCTGGATCCACATTTGTCACATTTATTTCATAATCTACATGTACTAGAAATTTTGCCGTTGTAATTTGTATATTCTGTGATTTTGATGAGCTGTTCTGTACACATCATGACATCTATTGCCCATCCTGGAAAAGGGATCCCTCCTCTGCGGCTCTTCCTGAGGTTTCCTCCATTTTTTTTTTTTTGCTGTTAAAAGGTTTTCTTTGGGTAGTTTTTCGTCACCCGAATTGAGAGTCTAAGGACAGCAGATGTTGTGCTCTGTACAGATTGTTGAGGCCCACTGAGGCATTGTGAGTTGTGATTCTGGGCTATATAAATAAAATTGACTTGACATATTAGTTCCTTCATTCAGTAAAGATTTCTAGCTGAATCATTCACTACTTGAGAATAAATGACTTTTTCTTCAGCCGTATAACTATTCTGTAAGCAAAGGCCTTATGGTGACTCATAACATTAATAACAGCCCAGCAACAGCTGCGGATGACAGGGAATGATTACTTTTAATAAGAGCTTAATCCTGCCTTTTCTGTATCTTTTTATAAATTCTGTTATCAGCAATATTAACACCAACAAGTGAGTCTGTGTAGTGGTATTGTTTGGCTGATTCTAATCTCCTAAACAGCATTTTAATGTTATTCTTGCATTAGTTGATGGCAAAGGGTCGTAAGATGAATGAAAAAGGAGATGAAGTGAAAAGGGTTATGAGCCAGCATGACAGGAGTGACAGCTTACATCCGAGCTCACTGAGCCATTTAGTCAGGTTAGCACTATTATGGTTAAGACATTAGTAACTGGAATATGCCCCTGCAATATCACTTGAGGTTTCAATTTGTCAGTGTAATTAATGCAAGACAATATTGTGAACAGTCATCCATCTGCGCTGCTGATTACAAGGGAGGGTTGCTAGTCAACGTTCCAAGACGCAAGAGAACGAAGCCTCTAAGCCATGATTCTGATTATTTTTCCAGACAGGGATGGAGATGTTAATATAGACTGAGTAATGTAATGAAAATTGTCTTCAATCTAATGAGACAAGCAGAGACAGAAGCGCCACTGGGCTGACAGCGTCGCCACAGACTCAAACCTTTGAGCCAGTATTCTGATTGCAGTTGTTAATTATGAAGATGAAATATGCAGGTTTTCACACAAAAGGCAATCCAAACATGTATTTGTTTTAGGAGACAAACAGTGAGGAGAGAAGGAGTAGCTGGAGTTTAAGTGGAGTTTTCTGACAGTGAACCGGTTCTCAGGGTTCCCATGGAGAGAACTTTGCTGCTTGTTCAGCTAAAGTTACACACTGCCAGCCTGTTCTGGCCGGCTGCTTTATGAAATGCCTCTTGCTGAAATTGATCAAATGTTAGAGTTGATTAAAAAACACAGATAAAGACGCCCGAGAGTATTTTTCTTCAAACAACCTGCGAGAAACATTTTCAGCCACTCTTCCGGCATTGTTTCTCAGAATGCTTTTGCAGGACGCAAACAAGTCAACAGATTATAATTATATTCAATATTTTATTTGTTTGCTACATTGCAGAGGTAATAATGAACGCTGACCAGGTTATTTTGGTTATTGGCTTCCAGTAATGTCCATTCAGAAAATAAAGACATAAAGGAAGTCAATGGGAAGAAATTGAAGAAGACCATGTGTTTTTGGCACATTTTCCCCCAAGCAGGAATCCTTAAATCCTTTGCTGTGAGGCTCTTTGGGTTTTTAGTCATAATCTAGAGGTTTCAGCGAAGTGATCGAGGCATTCACTCGAGCCGAACCTGCATCCAAATCCACTGCTGCCTGGAGCAGGCAGCCAGACCATGTGTGTGGTCTGTGCCCATTTGTTATTTCACTGTCCTGAGGACTCGATTAAACATTGTTTCAGTTAATTAAAACATTTCTACTGAGCCACAGGCGTAGCCATTGTTTCTGTCTTTGCCACAATGTTTGTTTTTCCGCACCAAAAACAGAGACAACAGCCCTGGGAACTGCAAGAAAACGGACATAACTCTCCAAAGCACAGAAAACTTGAGCAATCAAAGCTCTTATCATCTTGGTGTGTAGCAGGGAAATCTTGTACCACTGTCAGAAGCTGCAAGGGGAAATGTTGTAGAAACCTGATTTCTTTTTCTCTTTTCTTGCTGTACTCCTAATTATTTCCTCAAGAAAAATGGTTTGGAAAAATTTAATTTTCTTTCACTTTGTTCCTTGCCTTTGATGTCTTGACAGTCACAATGGTTTGTGTCCATTTTATGTCACTGCATGGAACAGTGGAAAAATATGCTTGTCTCTACCTGGTGATGTTTCCTGATTGGTGTGGCCACTCTGATACAATCGCTACATTCTTTTGAAAATGTTGACTGTACTGGTATTAGTCTATGCACATGAGATAATTAGTAACCCTGTTTTTTTTCTGTAGTCCCAATTTCCAGGTGTTCCATGAACACCTCACAAGAAGGCTATTGGTAGACTGCGCTGCTGCACACAGAGAAGCCTCTAGTCCCCTCCCACACCTGGCTACAGGGACACAAATCAGGCAGGTGTGTGAGACAGGAGCTCAGTTAGGTTTGAGAAGAGTGAAATTAGGAATTTGGATCCAAAGAATTGCAGGATGTGAAATTATGTGGAGCTGGCAGTGTTGAGAGAGAAGTTATCATCAGGACAAACTCAGTCAGACGTTTCTTCCTAAAGTTAGCTACCTAAAGTTTACTGGTTAGCATTTAGATTTTGCAATAGAGTTTATTTGTGTTTTATTTTACTTTGAGAAACATGGTAAACAGTGGTGTAGTCCATATTGCATTTAGTTATTTTCCAGTCGGCATTGTGTATACCCACTTCCACATCCCTTCTGATGTGCATCGTGTTACAAGCTAAACTTTTTTTTCCCCTAGCCTGTGAAGGCATGAGTATGGCGAGTCTCATGCCTTCGCCATCTGCCTCTGTCCCATCTAGACAGAGAAGATACAGACAGTGAGAGATGCTGTATCTTCCACTACACACAGTGAGCACTTGGCAATAGCAGGGCCTTGTTAATTATGTTAATAATGTGAGGGCTCGAAATTACCATTTGCCCATTACTGTATTTCATGGAAGAAATAGTGGGTTTGGGGTGGAGTAACTGACTCTGAAATAGGCTACAGACAAACTTCCTCTTACAAGATAAAAGATCCCTGGGACCATAGATTACAGGAGCCATTCAGCATAACAAGTACTTTTACGTTTGAAACATTTAGGTACAGTTTGCTGATAATACTTAAAGGTCCCATATCTTTACACTTACACTTATAACTGTACCATTTATGTGTGTCTATTAAACACTTATGTAATTGTGTTAACAAGAAAAAAAAAGAAGATTTGATTTTCCATCGTTTCGCTGAGCGACTCCGTCTGTTCCTGCCACACAGGGTCGGATTTGGCTGCCAATGAAAGTAACCGCCTACTTTTCATCGACAAATGTTCTGATTGGCTAAGCACAGATAAACACCGCCGCTCTGTCACTCGCCCATTCACTCACTCCGCTAGTAGCCTGCACACTGCAGCTAAAACACTTGCGCAACATGTTTTCCTTTGGAAATCTGTGCAGTGATCTGGATGAAGCATCGCAGCCAGGAATTGTACACTTTTCATGGCCAGTTCTCCGTCACATTGCTACACTCTCCACACTTGTTTCAATCGCTTACCTGGGAACTGTGGGAAGAAGAGGACACTGAGGGGGCGGGCTTATGCAATGTTTTTAACTCGATGACTATTGGTTATCCTGTTTCCAGGTAGAAACCGGCTAAAATTAATAGTAAGTAATAATAGTAAGTAATAGTAAGCGACTTCAGATTTTAACAGCTTTTATTTTACACCTCCATGTTTATAAAAAACACAATAAAAATGCATTTTTATTCACAGTGACAATGCCAACATACTGATATTTACCTGCTTTTATATTTACCAATCTAACTATCTTAGTTTAGTGTGTTAGCATGCCTAAATCTGGGAATTGAGGCTGTTGAATGTCATTAGATTTGCTGGTATTTGGTCACAAACCAGAGTGTTAGAAGTGTGACCTCATGATGGTACTGGAAGAAAAGGAAAGGGATCACAAAACTGATTATAATTCAGCCTGAGAGGGACATGAATGTGTCTAACAAATTTCACTGAGATTCACACAACGTTGTCAAGACATTTAACTTTTCACAAACCACAAATGTAAGCCTCATGGTGTCACTACAGGAAAGGTCATCATCTGGGAACCATGGATACCTGTAGGCCTACAACATTTCACGGCAATGGATTCAATAGCTGTTGAAATATTTCAGTCTGAACTAAAGTGGTAGACCTACAATTAGAAACAATTATTGCAATTATAACATTGGCGTCCATAGAAAGGTCCTGCTAGCAGTGCTAAGCACCCTGCATTTTGCAGTAGAAGTAAAAGCACAGAATTATTATTAGAAACATTTATAAACGTATTGAAAATAAAATTACCATAATGCAGAAAATGGTGCCTGTCAGTGTTACTCTATGACTTATGTGTGCATTAATGCACAGGCAGCATTTAACTGTTGGAGTTGAGCAAATCTGAACCATTGACTGCATAAAGATGGACAACGCTTTCCACTTCCTCTTACTGTACAAAAAAATAAAGCCAAAACTTTCTGGATATGAGTGCTGCCATCTTGCACCGGTGACATCATTTGGAGTCTGTGTGTTGGTTATCAGGTCACTATAACTTTGCACCCCCTTTTTAATAGACTCAAATAACTAATTAAAACTAAACTTACCAGACAAAAAGAACACTTGAACATACATGATCGTTAAAAGAAATACCTACAATAACAGCAACCTTTTTTGGGAAATAAATTTTCTGATGTATGCCTTTAGTTTGGAGGTTTTTTTTGTTTGGCCTATGTCCCATCTGCTAACATGGAGGGGATGGGATTTATGACATGTACTGCAGCAAGCCACCAGGAGGTGATCAAGATGCTTTGGGTTCATGTCATCCATCCTTATATATGTAAATAACTTTTAACTATATTAATAAATGCACTTGTTACTTTCCATCCCTGCTGTATACCGTCCAGAAGCACAAATTATGTTTTACTTGTACAAATTACAGCCAGGCGCTAATACTCAGCAACAGGTTACAAATTATCCACTTTTCTGGAGTCGATCATGTTGAAAAATGTGCCTTATTTTGCAAACTGGACATCAAAGCCTGTGGGGATTATTGGTCATTTTGTGAATTAATTAAAACATCAATACATTAACAGCAACTTCATCTCTAGTTGTTTTAATGCACTATTAGAAGATGAATGTATGTATCAGCTTTATGGCTTGTGCTTGGTTGCTTCATTCCAAAATGTAATGTCAATGCCACACCAGTGTAACACATTGCCGACATAGCATAATGCCAGCACTTTGTAGTAATGGAGAAGCTTTAATTAATTTCAAAAGAAAGCTTTTCCTCCATGGCTGAAGTGTATCTTAGCCTCTCAGTGTGCATCTCTAGATACTGTGTGAGTATTGGTTACTGTGGAAACCAGAAGACCAACTGCGGCAGAAACTGAACTATACAGATTTTTAATTAAATTTGTCAAAGCAGTTTGAGAAGACAAAACACTGATTACTGCCTGAGAGAGACAGACAAACATGTTACTCTTCACATGAAGGCTCTGTTGATGAAGTACAGGTCATGTTTCTGCAAAGGTAGCTGCTTTTATTCCATGTGCTTTCTAGATTGTTCCAATTGTGATGCCAGAAACCTATATCTGTCTTGCAAAGCATTAGTGTGCACCTATATGACGTCCAAGCGGCTTGTTAACTGCACATAACATACAAGAGCAAGACAAGCCAGGAAGACGCCGACCCAAGGTGTCAAGTGTGTGTGCTTTAGCGCCTTCAAGTAACAATCTGATGCATGAAATGAGGACAGTCTCGACGCCTTTCAGTTTCATTAAAAAAAAAAGAAAAGGTAAGAAAAAAGGAATTGAATCTAAAGAGCAGTTTCTCCTTGACAGCTCAAAAACACTGGCCTCAAGGACACTCAACTTTCCAATGCCCCACTTACTAACACAACAACAATGCTAATTTATGGAAATGCCGGTTAAGGGTGTGGAGAATGAAGATTTACTGTCTATGCATCTTCAGATAATGTGTTGTTATCCTGACACTCACACCTTGACGGCTACTGCATACCCATAACATGAAGACGTATGGGGAGAGGTCAGTACAAGAAGCTCAACACTGAGGTGACTCTCAAGGTCACAATACATGACACAGACAAGATGATGGACTATTCTGCCATAAAAAGGCAACATTGAGTTAAGATCTAAATCAAACTTTTTGGTTTTTCGAGCCTTTTAAAATATATATATATATATATATATATATATAAAAATATAAAAACATACAAAATTGTCTCTGCCATAGAAATGTGCTATTTCTGTGAAAAAGGCTTTGTAGTAGTTTTGTAGTAGCTACAGCATTCTGGGCTAGGTTGAATTACAACTAATTAGTTATAATTTACTATTATTGTTATTATTATTAATATGATATTAAGATCTAAAACAACAGAGCTATATCAAGTTAAAGCTAGCCTCAAGATAGCCACAGTTAGCCTTAGCTATAAAGCTAAATCCACTTACTTATTGATTTTTTTTAGGTGTAATTTGAAACTGAAAAATATCCATTTTAATAAAGTGAAATTCAGTTACTTATTCCATATGATTAAATAAGACAGTAGCTGAATCCTTTCATGACGGAGAAAAAAAACCTCCAGCTAAAGGCAGTTACATTTTATCTGTCTCCTACCTTTAAATCACACACTTGTTTGTATTTAATTGTAATTTAATGTATTCTATGAATTTCAATGTTAATACTAAAAGTAATTGAGCAGATAATCAGACATATGTTTGATTCCTGTGGATTATAAATAATGTTAAAGGCTAGTTAAAATGTTTGAAGAGGCATATAGTTATCGGTGTGCGTGAGGTATAAATAGAGGTGTGGTTTGTTCAAACATCATGACCTGAAAAAGATCCAAGTAGGGATCCAAGCACTGAGGCTCGTTAAAATGGACAAGAAAGCTGCAAATAGATATTTTGTTTATAGATACTGCATTGTTCCCTTGCATTCTCTGAAGATTATCCAAAGGCTACGTTCTTATTGATCAAATAAATCTTTACAAACTGCGATAGGTAGCAGAAGCGGCAGTCAGCCACTTGTTCACATAGACCACTGTAAAAAATTTAAAAGATTTAAAAAAGCTGGCTGAAAATGAGATACTATAAATAATTTCAAGCGAGGCAGCACTTCTAGAATTCTATTCAAAAGAAATAAGCATATTAATCCAACAAGATGCATTTTCTAAAATTCACCAAGGAACTGCATCAAAATTAGTAATATTCCAGAGGCAGTCAATTTGGAAGTAATTACTTGACCACCTCCCACAATAATGCTGAGAATTGCTAATAAAAACATTTAAAGAGCACATTAAAGTGGTGAGAATGACTTAGTCTAGTCACAATCTGCCTGATGCCAAAAGAAATAGGCCTATGAATAACGTGTTTAAGCACAGACTGAAAACAATAATAATGATCATTGTAAACATGGCAGTTAATATCAACATCAATATTAACTGCCAGTGAGTCAATATATTCTAAAAACAAAAAAATGTTCCTCCTTCTCATAGTCAGTAAACGTAAGCAGAGGTTTCGTGAACAGCAGCTGTTTGTCAGCCTCAACCCGACTTGTCATGTCTAACATCTGCACAGCCGGCAGCTTCTCTGCAGAGGGAGCAAAGCAGGGAGGCTGTGAGCTGAATGACAATGATCAATTCAGGTGGATGGCCCTCGTGTTTCAGAAACATAACCCTAGCAGGTGACATCCAAATCATCCCCGCTCCCGCCAGCAGAAATGAGCACAGCGACATTCAGAACATGAAAAACAGCTCTGCCGATCAGCCGAAGAGATTCCTCCCAGCTCGGTTACAGCTGGCTCCACTCAGTAGGCTACAGGTTGCACTGCCTCCCTCCATTAGCCTGCAGGATCCATTTATCCTTTCATCACACTGCACCCCTGCAAAAATAACACTATCACCTTGCTATGCATCACACATCAGAGCAGCGTTGGCCAAGTGGCGTTTCCTCAGCATTCCAAGTAATGAGTGATGGAAGAGGAGGGGGAGTAGAGCTAATCACATCGACTCTGGTTCAGGGTTTAAACTCAGGGTGAAAGACAGAGGGATGCAAGATGAAAGACAATGATGACATCATCTGTGAAGAAATTCACCATTTAGGGCTTTTTTATCTGACACCTGAAACTTCTCACCCTTTCTTGTGTAGACTAAAGCTGCAGAATACCAAACTATCAAACCAAAAGAGCTTATTACATTAACCTTTTGAGCTTGAGACTTAATATTGACTCAAACCTTAAAAACATGCAATATATTAACATATCTTGTTCTTGGACAGTTTTGGGGGGGGTTGGAGGTTCCAGCCAAAAAGAACAGAAAATGGAGAAAGCCACTGCAGCCACACAGAGGGCTGTTGCACCCAGCTCTCTAACTATCCTACGTAAATAAAATATTCCTACCTCAACAGAAACAAAATCCTGATAACTGAACAACTGGTGATCTCCAAACTAAAATAATAAAACATGCTGGGGGGAAAAAACTCATAGATAGAAGTGAGAAAAACGGAGAAAGGAGAAAAAAAAGACTCCTCCAACTACTCCGTCTGCTGTGTGCTGGGTGTCTGCCTCTTCCCCCTTTTTCTTCCCTCCCTGATCAGTAAATCATTTCAGGTGTTCGGCTCAGAGAAGGAAGGAAAAGGGGAGGGAGAGCACGAGAGAGGAGAGACAGAAAACCACACCCACAGGCCGTGTACAGCTCTATTTATGTGCACACACAGGAACACAAATAACACAGTAATGTACATAAAAGAGTTTGGTGCCAGATTGTTATGAAGGTGTTGCATCAGCAACCTGTGCTGAAGAATAAGAATAGACGGGACACATGATTGATTTCCACTTTGGCACCTGTTGACAGGTGGAATCAAATTGTGCAGAGAATGAGAGAAAATACATGTATAGTGGAAGAATATCAATTAACCAGAATAATAGAATATTTCTGTTTGCCTTGCCACGTGTATGTTCTTTTGAATAACTTATTTTGGATACTTATTACATTTGTGTGACTACTCATAAATTTCTTTCTAAATTAAGTAATCTCTTCCTTTTTATTACTTTCTGCCCGATTCAGTGGCTCACAATAGTCCATGTGGTCCAAACAAACAAAATAAATTAAATAAAAACCCTGGTGGTCCATTTTCACTCCATTTCAGACAATTATATTTATTAGAATATGAATGCAATCCAGCTGTGCCAGCTCCTTAAAGTTTAGAATGCAGCAAATGTTTAGCAAGCTTTAAGCATTCTCTATTGAGAGTTATCAACTGTGCAACAGCAATGAAAACAACATAGATAATTTAAACCAGTTTGTAGCATAATGGTGTGGGTTTTTTTTTTTTTTTTACAGCCACTACACAATGTTATAAAAATTAGTTTGAGAACACTACATTGAGGTATATGTAGCCATAAATCTAGATTTAAATAGATGATTCACATATTTTAATGTTTTTTTTCCAGAATCATCTCATGAAGGTTGTAACTCTCCACTAATTCAAGATCAGAGATCATTGAAGTTTTTCCAGAACTTAATAATTAAAGAACAGGAACAGAAACAGAGCAACAGACAAACAGCAGCTAAACTGCGGCAGCCCCCCGAGTTCAAGCACTCTGCCAGCCTTTTGAGCTAATCCAAAGCTAACTTGAAATCCCCAACCAGGGGTCTGTCTGGTGGAGGGGGCAGCAGGTTGCTACGTCTTGCAGCTGAGACGGTGTTGAGGTGGAGAGACGATATAACACAAGCCTGGGTCTGCCTGGATGATTGCCACTACCGCACAACAGCACTCCCAGCAGCCCCTCTGCCATAGCTGTCATATACAGCCACCTGGGGCTGCCATCTTGACTTGTTTTGACGAGGCTGGCTGAGTGGAGGGAGGAGCAGGGGCAGATGGTACTTATAAACTGGCAGGGGTGACGTGGCTGGCACTGAGCCGGGCATCCCTGTCTGTGTCAGACAGCAGGAAGCCACCTTGACCAGAACTCAATTCCCATCATCCCACTGGAGACAGAAAGCCACAGACCATGTATATCCAGGACCGGTGAAGACAGCTCAGACACCCTAGCCTCCCAGAAGCCTCTAGATCATTGGCTAGTACTGCCAAACATCTTATTAGGGTTAATTTTGTGCATCTTGGCTAATTTTAGTTTCTGTGCCACTAAATGGGCGCAAAGAGGTTGTATTTAGTCCCTTGATTATTTATTGGGGTGTAATATGAATGAAACCAATCAGTGTCATCTCATTCCTTTTAAAAGCCACGTGCACATGCACATGGAGTAGTGCAATTTAAACAGTGGCACTCGTCTTGTTGAGGGACAGGTATGGGGTCTTTGGTCGGTGGACCCTCTGCCTCCACCGCCTCCCAATTCTCTGTCCCATCAACAACTCAATTTGACTGCATATAAACAAATGCACCGATCTTTAACTGAAGAGGAGGACGGGAGGAGGTAAAGAGGCAAACAGTAAAATTGTTTGGAGTAAAGCTTAAAGTTTAATTCTTTTTCCTCTGCAGTTTCCTCTGTCCCGCCAAGTTTGTCACTTAGTTTTGCTGCTTAAGAATCCCACGATATTTGCTGCAGTGACATTACTGCAGTGCCCTGGAAACATTTATAATTACTGAAAGCAGCTTCTCTAAGCCTCTCAACCTGTGCATCAGTGTGTAAAAAGCAGAGTGTCACGCACATTGTGAAGCACCCTGTGTAAGCGCATCTCACTATCTGAATAATGCGCTCTTTAAATAGGAGGGAAAACACTGCACGATTGACTTTAGACCAGGTTTTTGTTGGTCAATGGTGCAATTGTTTTCTCTTGCCTCAAGATAGCAATGCGCCAACAATGCACCTGACCACACCTCAATTTGGGGCAAGTATATCTGCTACTTAAACAGCGTGAGCGCTGGGCATGGAAATGACAACTTGTGCTGTGCGCCGCTTTGCACCGGGCATAAGATAGAGCCCATTTACTTATATAGAGCCATGCACTACCATTGCTAAAACAATAAGTATATATATACTGTATATATATATATTTTTCATTTTTGAGTTTCAAACCACAAAATTATGTCTGACTTTTGTTCTTTAAGCCAAGTACTGAGCAATGTGTGCAAAGCCACCGGCCATTTTCGAATATACAACACAGCAAAAATTGGAATGTTGAAATTTCAGGGTTAAACATTTCCGAGTTGATTTCCACTCCCAAAGTGTAATTTTAACACATTCTGATTTAAATGGTGTTCAGTGTTGAAGTTATTTGACAGAGTTGATCACATCAGTGTCAGCCCAACTCCACAGAGATGTAATTAAGCTCCGCCCACGCATTTCGCTTCTTCAGTTGGAGACGAGGAGACAAGTCTGCGCCATTTTCCTCCTCTCGTACAGTTCTACAAGGTAAGTGCAATTAAGTCAAACTTACTGAAACAATTATAAACCGATGCTGTGAACTGCACTATGTTCAATGAAACATCTCCGGAGAATATATGCTTCACAAAGCCTTGTTTGTTGCCAGGACTCAAAAGCAAATTTGACCAGGCGATTAGCTAGCTAGCGGTCTATGGTAGCTGGCTAACTGTTTGTTACTAAAACCGTCTCCAACTTTATCAATGACGATTTAACAACAATTCACATGCAAGCTCAAAGCGATTAAAAACAAAGTGTTATGTTTTTTACAGTATTAAATCTTGTTTGAGGCTGGAGCTAATGGTCTGGGGGGTTTTTTTGTGCCTTCACTGCAGTTGAACATCATAGGGGTCACAAGAAGCGTGTCCCAACACGCAGACGCACATATTTCACGTGTCTAGTTTGTGTGACCGCGACTTAGCTTTTTTTTTTCTGTTCTTCCTTTAAATGTTAATTTACTTCGTCAACCTTTCTTGCATCTTTCAGTAAAAATGCTGGTCCAGGTGAAGCACATCCAACAGCAGAAGTATGTGAAGTTGGATGAG
>JBBPCS010063508.1:0-17334 GCA_037974645.1 Hollardia meadi
TGTCCATATCTACAACAAGTAGGCTAGGCCATCACAATAAGAGTAATAGGTTAATTCTAGTACAGTAGAGATTTGGGATTCTCTTAAAAAAAAGATGCGTATATATCGGCATCGGCAATCGGCCAAAATGAGTTTGAAAATATCGGCAAATCGGATATCGGCAAAAATCCAATATTGTGCATCCCTAAAAATAAGCAAAATCAAATTCCATATATTCCATCAAATTTGTCTAAATGACCTGAAATATATCTTTGCCAAAGTGTTGCTGCAATTTTTTGTACTTATCGGGTTACATCTACAGATACCAATATAGTCGTCATAAGCTTATATCATCTGCCAATATCAGCCATGATATAGTGGTCGCTCTGGGGTACAATCTGCTCTTCACCACCTACCTTTAATGAAGAACCGGCAGATAGGACGTGGTCTGATTTTCCTGTCCGAGGGATCTTTGACCTCTCCCTCCTCCAGGTCATCATCCTGCCCACAAAATGCAAATCATGACATTAGTGCATCTTATAGTATCCTTCCTACTGATCATGCTAAAAATAAGGCATCTGGACTTGGATCTGGTCTTATTTGCATTTCATGTTACAAAGCTGGTACAATATTTTGGGCTAAGTATCCATCATTATTTATTATACTGGACATAAAAACCAATGAACAAGTACATTTTTAGAAATGAAACAATGTGACAGTCATAATCCTCAATCAGTCCTCATCAATTCACATAAGACTGTCAATTCTTACAGGGCTCCAAGGAGTGACTGAATTGTTACTAAACATTTTTATTGGTTGCACCAGTGAGCCTAAAATTTTGCAGGTCTGATAACAAAAGGTCTATAAAATATTTTTAACAAACAACAACTGGGTGTGCAGACAGTTTCCACTGAACAAACATTAGCCTATAAACATTTTTCCGGTACATTATTTTGTCTGCATATAGTAGGATTTATGTACATTTTTAGGTTCCGTGTAAGCCTGTGTGTTTGTGTGTGTGTGCGATCGCACTGTGTACTCCTCCCGCATTCCTTGCATGGGAACAAGAGAAATCATGACATCATAACCTTAAAACATAATTCTCTTCATTTTGAGTGGGGGGTTGTGTTGGCCTGTCCCCGCTGCTGAAAAAAATCCTAGAGGAAACACTGTCTCTTGTAACATAAAAAAAAAACTCCTTCTTTGAAAAAAAACTCTTTCTGATTTTAGGAAAACACTTAATCAAAGTGATAGACTTAAATGCTGCTAAACATTAAAAATATATGTAATATATTTTTATAAATATAAAATATGCTTATATGCATATGCTATTAAAATATGCTTGTGATGTTGTTGGTTTATCCTTCATTGCCAACTCATACGTTTGAGGTGATTAAATAGATTTGTTGTGCTACCTTGTGGTGCTGCGACGATGCCAAAGCATTGCTTACAGATTATTACTCGTTCAAGATCATCATCTGGTTTAAACCCCAAAAAGTTCCACCGGGATTTCCCTCAGTATCGCTCATTTTTTTTCCATTAAAAACTGCCTTAAAACTTTCCGGCTCCGCTCCCTCCAATTCTGACTGCCCCCCGCTTGTTTAACATGTGCCGTGCGTGGGTTACTATGGTAACAGCGACTCACAGCAGAGCCTGTGAGTGAGGAGGAGAAATTAGAGAACATTGATTAAGTTGTATGCATTAATTAATGCATTAATGTTGAATTAATAGCGTGTTTTGCTTTACACTGTGTATGTGTGATTGATAAAGCAACTAGGATTGTTCTGAAGCAAAGAAGTCAACATGTGAATGCAGCGTGATGTGAATGCATAGGGGAATAGGAGCAAGTGAATCATCATCATTTAGAAATGAAATCGCACAGATGCATGAATCGAGATCGTGATTTTTTTTCGATTAATCGTGCAGCCCTAATACACAGCAGTTATTTTGTGAACTCTCTTCAGGGGTCTGTCTGACACAGATATGTCTGTAACTTTGATTCTAGGGGTGGGTAAAAAAAAATCTATGATTAATAATTGATTCAAAAATGTCAAAAATCACGATCAGTAGTAACATTTTTTGAGAGACAAAATTGCCTTGCTTTCGGAGCCAACATGTGGGTGCACTTTGGTTTTAAAAATAAATCAGGGAGTAATGACTTGGATAAAACAAGTGCCGTTTGCAAGCTTTGTCAAGCTATATTCGGGAAACACAACCAACTTGCGGTATCACACCACAGATGAACTGGCGGCACTGCAACCTCAGTCGAAACCTGTGGACTCAGGGCAAACTACACTGGATAGTACCACCAACAAGCTTCCATCTACCTCAGCTTGTCCAGGATTTATGAAGAGGTGAAGAACATCGCTTACAGAGAGTGGCCCTGACGTGCCATGGATGGACATCTAGAGCCACCGAGTCGTATGTTACAATTACGTCACACCACATCTCGGAGGACAGGGAACTAGTTTCACACGTTTTGCAGACACGGCCAATGCATGAGAGCCATACTAGCAGTCACATCGTGCAGTTACTGAAAACTGCACTGGAGGAATGAGACATAAAAGGGTAGGACCCAGCCATAGTGACAGACAACGTGTCAAACATGACCATAGCAGCGCAACTGGCTGGTATGTTGCATGTAAAATGTTTCATGCACACACTTAATTTGGCTTCACAGCGAGCACTGAAGCTCCCATCAGTCGCGCGCTTGCTGGGAAGAGTGAACCTTGTGTTGGAGAGTCTGTCCAGTGTTCACTTCAGAAATTTACTCATTACTGGTAACGTTACTCAATGCTCACACTGGATACTTAAAATGTAACCATTTAAGAGTTATCAAAATATAGTGGACATTTGCAAAAAACTTTTGAGTTGCACTACATTATCTTATTATTAACAGTTTATTTATAGCATACCAACTATTTCAGTTTTATGTATTTTGTTGACTTAATGCACTTTATTTTCATATGTTTATGGCACCTACATTTCAGTTAAATGTTTTCAGTGACAATAACAATATAATATGTACTTTATTTTCATATATTTATGGCAGGTGCATTTCAGTTCAGTGTCTTCACTGTTCAGTGACACTGCAATGCAAATAACTTTCCTAATAAATTGGAATGGAAATTTTTAATTAAGCTGTTTTGGCTCAATTTGTCCACCGAGTTATCAATGTAATGTGATGTACATATTAAACAGGATGGTATACAGCAAGTTGTATTTTCAGCTCTATTTTTACATTTTCAGTAAAAAAGAAAAAAGTACTATTGCAATATAGTATTGCACTCGGAGCACTCCACCTCTGATCTGCAGTTGAATCTGATCGTTGTTATATTTTATTGGGCTGTACTATTGATGTTTATATCTGCAGTACTGGTACCTCAGATTTGTTTTGTTTATGTTGCACACTACAATACAGTAAACATAAGTACTGACACAATGGTGGGATTTTTGATTTATTCATTCTGATCCACTTTTCCATGTCATCCTTTAATCCTGTCCGACTGCTGTTGCATATGGTATGCCTGCAAATGTTTCAAAATAAAAGCTTTGTTTAAAAAAACAGAAGTATTTCTGTCCACTGAAATACTAGAGGGATTTGAAACACACAGGAAATGTTGAGTTTGTATTAATCGTGTGATGTATTAACGTTAAATGGGGCAAAATTAGGTTTTTTACTAAAATATGATCAATTACATGGTACTTATAAATCAGAAGTTATGTAGAAGTAAAGGTCTGCCTCGAGTCCAAACCTGCTTCATATAAAGGTCTGGTACCTTCCGCAGTTTAGATAAATAAAGACTCCGGTCACTATTTGAGGAAATAGGGTATGTTACATGTATTGCAGAATGATTGGCATGAGCACTACAAGTAAACATTTTATCTGTAACACTCACAGGTAACAGGACATATGGAAATAAATCTGGATATAGCAATTTTGTGTGTGTACTGCAGTTAAAGCTGGGCGGTGCAATAAATAAGTGCAGGATGAATCTTGACATGATGTCTGGAAATGTGTTTTTTGCAATGTTGTGAAATTGATTACATTTGGGTTCTTCAAGGTTTAATTACACAGAAATTAAGTGACAGACAGAGAACAACAAATGCCTTTACATGTAGAGCCATCATTACCACATTACTAATAATAAAAATGTAATTGGCTGATACTAATGATATTTTGTCAAAATACTGGATGAATTGTGTATTAAGTTGGCCAAAATTATAACTGCATGATTTTAGAAATATGGTCCAGTAGGGATTAAGTTTTTTTTGTTTTTTTTTTTAGCCCAGATCAGAGTCTTTTATAATGGGTATCTGCCAAAACAAAGTGTAATCCAATACTTACATTAACAAAGCCGCAGAAGATATGCAGTAGTGCTTAAATATGTACTGTATCTGGCACATTAAAATAATAGGTATAGCCTACTGACTTTGTCACACCTAATTTTTCACAAGCTACAAACTTTAAAAGTCCAAATTCAAAACAATTAAGTTTATAAGATCCAATGATTGAAATGATGGAATGATTCCACCCAATTGATTTTTGGCTGCTTACAGACAGATACTATTCTACAATGTTTTGTATTGATTGGAGAAAACGAAAACACAATAAAAAGCAATTCCAGACCAAAAAAATAGCTTCCAAACTCTGAATATGGAAGGTATTTTTCCACTTTTTACCTGCAACCTGCCAATCACCTCACACAGCTAACATATTACTACCAACAAAACTATGAACACTTACATCAATCTCTCCTTCATCAATCTCTCCGTCATCTTCGTCCTTTTTCTTGTCTCTGAAGGAATCTCTGCGTACCCTCTCGGGCCCTTTCGAGTCATCTGTCTTCTTGAATTCACTGTCTTTAGGAGATGGGGGCAGGATTGTTTTTTTCTCCTTCTTCTTACTGCTCTTGTCTTCACTCTCCTCCTCTTCTTCTCCCTCTGCTTTTGTGTCTTCCTCATCTTCCTCTTCCTCATGTGCAGGGACGCTGGGCTCATCTGGGACCTCCTCATCGTAATCCAGTTCATGCTCGTCCAGCTCCCGTGAAACAGACGCCGAGTCATCCTTCATCTCCCTCACTGCAATGGCTCTCCTCCTCTCCTCAGCTCTCATCCTTTCGTCCTCGGCCTTGCTTTTGTCTTCCTCCTCCTCGTCATCCAACTCAGCTGTGTTAGGCTCTGCTGAGGCTTCCTTTCGGTAGACACTGTATCCTTCCTCCCCATCTTCTCCATCCTCTTCAGCAATGAAGCCCCTGCCCTGTTCTGGCTCTGAATCTGGAGACTGTGGGGTGTCGATGACTCTATCCTCTTGCTCCTCTCTTTCCTTCTCCTCCTCCCTATCCAACTGGGCCCCCTGTGGATAGTCATCATCCCTCTCCACCAGCATAATGGTCCCATCCTCCTGTCCCATCCCTTCTGTTTCTCCTACAGGCTCCACATCCTCTGGGTCAGACACAAAGTCAGGGACCACCTCATCCTCTTCTTCCCTCTCCTCCTCTAATTCCGAACCTCTTCCACGGCTTTCAACCTCCTCTTCGTCCTCCTCAACCAGCGCACCATTCTCCTCTTCAAGGACCATTTCACTGTCTGAGATGAGCCTGTCCTCTTCTTCATCAGGAGAATCCAGCAGCTCACTATCAGAAAAGCCCTTCTTCTCCTCCTCCTCAGGGGACTGAGGGGACTGGCTAGGGCTTTGAGGCGTATCCATTAGAGAATATTCTGGTGTAAACAGAAAAACAGTAGTCTGTAAGTAGGAGTCAATATGTGATATGCTAATTGAGCCTGAGATTTAAAAGTAAATGTATGCTTTACTAGATCATGAAAATCCACATACCAGGTAGAACAAAATTTCAGAACATTAACTGTTGTAGTCAACGTCGAAATAAAAATAATTTACCAAGAGAAAATATTTAACAAAAAACAATTTTAAAAAACAACCACAATCTAGTTTATCTTGATGGAAAAATATTGTGGGAATTAACAGACAAACCTACTAAAATACTAATACTACTGTCAGTAAAGATGTTCTGTATTGAAGAGTATTAACATATACTCAACTCAATAATGATTACATTAAAAGCAGTTGAGAAAGCATGTGAAAACCTACATAATACAGTACAACATATTTTTGACTAAACGGCACACAAAACGTATGCCAGAAAACTCTAAATGTTGGTTCTTGAGCAATTTGAACATAGGAAATCTATCGAGCTTAGTAATAAACTGGGTATCTGAATGGTGTAGACTAAGAACATGTTTACTTCTACTATACCTTTGCTTAATGAAATTAGCTTCCGGCGTCGCTAATTTAACGGGAAAGCAAACGCTTAGCTAATGTTATAGCAAGCTAGCTACTAACTGTTTGCCAATGGTAGGAGCTTAAAAACTTCATTTAAATGTCTCTAATTAGGAGACAATGGTTTAAGTTACCCGACTGTATGTACATGATAAGACAACACGTCCAAGTGTGTAATTACCACACGAGTTCACCTGCAGCGTAAGATGACTGGTAAATTATCACTTGTAATAGTTGGGTCGCGCTACTTTGCAACAAGGCCATAACTTGCCAATGCGGAGACCTAGATAACTAACGAGCACATCGCCCTCACCGTACAGCCAATCCTCGTTGACGAATACAAACAAATAAACCGGTTAACTTAAAGGCATAACCCGCGGACACTGCCGCTTTAGTAGTAAGCAGACAATGTAGCACATTCGCCTGTCTTTCTATTAACAATGCAGCCTCCCCTAAAGCTAAGCTAGAAGCGCATCTATACTCAGCTAGCTGCTAACAACCACACATTTTCATTCACCTTGCCGACCCGGAGCTCTTTAAAGACGGCACTGCTGCGTTAAGAACGGCCCTCACCCGCTGATATTGTTTTTTACAACCTACAATAAATCTTATACGGTTTAATTTAACCACTCTGGTGGATAAAATAAAACACTCTGTACGACACAGCGATAGCGGCCATTACCTCAACGTCATCAACATACGACAATCTGGGGAAAAAGGCGCTGCTGGAAGTGAATGAGGGCAGAGCATGGGGCAGAGGCCTGTACTACGAAGCAAGTTCAACATACCCAGGATATTTTTCCGTTATCTGGCTTCACTAAGCCTAACAATCGCGTTAAGCGATTACATGAAGCTGGAAGCAACTCAATAAGTCAACCCAGGATTTCCCAATGTATCCATGAGCGCGTTCACATGAAAGAGGCGGTGTTTGCTGCATGACAACTGCTGGCACAAGAGCGGCACAGCAGAGCACTGTAATATTATAAAGAAGTTAAACACATAATCCAGGATGAAGTAACACAGCTGCAGCTGCCACATGCTGGAAGGACAGCTGGCAAAAACAGAATCACCGACTGTCTGAATGCGTTTATAGTAAGCATATGATAGCACTGGCCCATCACTAGGGCACGAGTAGATTTATTTTTACATTGGTATATATTTTCTATTAAATTAATGAGTTTCTTAGATGTACTCTTATGCCGCGACAGGAGGGGGCCCTCCTACACAGGAGTACAATTTCACGACTTGCCCACTGAGCTCCAGGATCCTGTATGAATGATTATGCCATTTTCCGGAGAATTGATTGGTCAGTAGGCCTTTTATTCGTTTTGATCTCTTATCTGGAACGTAACCTGCTCCGGAGCATGTTAGCTGTGCAGCATAAGTTACCATGGCGATGTACCCCGTTAATAATATAATATAATATGTTATCATATTATATTGCATTATATTATAAAGGTCTACATTTCTTGATCATATTGTCTCTGTGCAAATAAATAGTTTAAAGAACAGTTTTGAAAATATTTTTGTTACTTTTAACTGATATAAAATGTTGATTCATGTTTCAGTGGATATGACTGATATAACTATGTAACCTGCCATCACTTTAGGTAACTATGTATTGGGCCATTTATAGGTAGTATTTGGACAGCAATCTCACAAGTGCTGTATTTCTTTCAGTCTAAATTAAGATAACTGATTTAGTTTAATTCTCCATGTCCAAAGACCTTAAGCATTGTTTTATGCCCTGTGTGTGCCAGTCAGGACTGAATGAAGGACAAAATATTAATTTCAGTATCAAGGCCTTTACATTTCAAACAGTTTGACATGGTTAAGATTTGAAGATGTTTTAAAATAACTAAAAATACTGTTAAAATTAAGCACAACAGGTGGAAACAACAGTTTACAATACCTCAAGGTTCATTTATAACTTATTCATCATCCGCTGATGAAGACTGAGATACAGTCGAAAGCAGACCATTAGTGGAGATTGTTCTGTTGACTGTGAAAATTGTTAAATCTTATTGTAGGCCCTTTAATCAAAGGCTTCTGGCCATCTCTGCACAAATAAAAAAATTTTTTTTTTAGTGCAGCGGCCTTTTCTGTGTGGGTTATACTGAAATGCTATTGACTGTGCTAAAGATTTAGATTGCTAAAGCTTTTCATAAACAGAAAAATATATATCAAAGCTGTCATAAACAATCTTATGTTGCATCAGACCATTTGGATTTTTAAAGAACCCCAGTTTTTAAATTGATTTCATCAGGTGTCTACATACTGATGCTGCTATTGCCTCATGGTGGTGGCCTGAACCTATGGTTGGTCCTGAATACCACTTTCTCTGGAATTATCAATGACATAATTTCTCAACTGGTACACATTATTTTTGTCCTATAAACTACCATGAACAGGTTCATTGGTAACAGGGGATAGTATCATGATTGGGGGCATTCTTGATAGGCTTAGTCGTTCACAAGCAAGGATGGATCAGGGTTCACCACTTTGTGAAAAACATGGAGGACTTAAAAGTTTGTTAAACACAGTTTGTTTCTAAATGATCAAACACCAAACACAGAAATACTCTGGCCTATTCTCACATAAAATCCATTTTGGTACCACAAGGACTACAAGGTTGCTTACTTCCAGCGTCTGGCCACTAGATGGCAGTAGTGATTTTTAGGATTCAGGGTTACTATATCAGGGAATTAACGTTCCAAAAATGCTATATTGAGGTTTGAATATTTTTGATAGTTTGCATTTAAGACCAAATCACCCATAGGAACGATTTAAATGTTTCCTTCAGGCTACTTTGTTGTAGGGCCTTCCCGCCACCATGTTGCTACTTCACTGATTGCAGGGAGCATCAGTAATACTTACTGAGGAATGAAATCTCATATTCATGCCTAATAGCCTACCTATAGAAATTTCTCCGATTTTATCTTTGAGCAGAGGAAAGATACAAAGAGAAAATATAAATAATAAAAGTGTGTGTGTGCGTGTGTGCGTGTGTGCGTGTGTGTGTGTGTGTGTGTGTGTGGGGCGAGGGACCGGATCGACTGCCGGAGGACACCGAGGAGAAATCGTCAAGCTGTGGCATAGACGATACATAACTTTCTCTCACAGTTTTCAAAATAAAACTATAATGTTCCAGATTGTGCAACTTTGTTGCAACGTCAGTCAAATCAACCGAATCGATTGGTGGGTTTGCGATTTGTGTAAGTTATATACTCATCAGTCACATATAGTAAGCAATAAAAGCACTTTAGTCATAGGTCTAGCTTTAATGGCAAAGCATCAAAATTAAATTAGGCATAGTTCATCAGGGGAAAGTGTAAATTAAAATACGTAGCCTGTAGCGGGGACTGGGGGAAGTAGTTAGCTTGTGTCTTTGTTGTAGGTTTTACAGTCTCACCTTCCATATAAAATTCAGCCCATCCCAGTATTGTGCTTTAATTTGAAAGGCACGAGTGCTGTTTCCCCAATATGTTTGTGTGAGTGTGACGGATCTCAGTCACTAATAGCAAAGCACTGTGTTGTGTAGTGTAAAGACTTCAGCATGGCTATAGTGCAGACCTGGCTTTAACCAGCAATGACCAGGAATTTTTATTTTGTGAAGACTCATACAGGCTTGATAGAACATTCTGGAGGAAGATGTTATGATGCAGAGACACAAAAGGTAAATCGCCTAATTTAATTTCCTCCTGCAAATGAGCAAGAATAATTACAAGTTTAGAATCAGTTATGTCTATCTCCCTTCTGCTGGCAGCTTTAGGCAAAGCTCCAACCATGTAATGTCATTCATTCATTTAGTGTGTAACAACGAAATAACAGAAAGAAAGACAGTGAGAGAAATGAGGCAGAAATACATAATCTGATACTCAGGTCTGTAGCACTAATCCAGCATTACATAGGACAAGTTGTTGTCATGGGGACAGTTCCATTCTCATTGCATTTGCTTCATATTCATACAAAGTTAAGTCACTTGTTTAGCATCTTGTTTCATTTCAATTATCCACTTGAAAAATATTTCCTTTGACTCTCAAAAGATCTGTTTTATAATTAAATACATTCCCCCAGCAATATCAAGCTATTTCTCTTAATGACAGTTGTCTTTGTATTATACAAATAAAGGCTATCCACTAGTGTCCATGTTGTTTCATTCACTCAAATTCAGAGTGCTTCACCAGTCATGGCCACTGTGCAGTGAAGCAGTTAGAGGTTTGGTGCCCATTCTGCTTCTCTATTAATATTTCTCCAGCTGGTCAGGTGACCTCAAGATCAACAAGATTTAGTCAGATGCCAGATCTCTGTTATCACTGCATCCCAGAGAGGAGAGACTGTAGGAGAATTCAAGTCAGGCAGGAAATAGGGGAGCCTATTAATGACAGTCGGGCTGAACTGAATGAATGCAGCTGAAGACTGAAGCAATGAGACCATCAGTTGAATCACCTTTATTTTATTTTATTTTTTTTATTTTATTCAGTTTATTTCCCAGGGCCAGTGCATATCAACAAACATTACTGTCAATATTCCAGAATTATCCAAGAGGATAATTTTCATCTTAACTTCGACAGCAGAACAGAGGGATCGGAGACATGGGTGTCATTTGTGGTTGGTGATCCGAGCTCAGACAAAGTGGCACATTTAATTCTTTGGCCAAAATGTACAGAGAAGCCTTGCCTAACACGAATCCAAAACCAGTGTTTGTTATGTTTGGTGACCTGCAAGCAGGGGCAGATCTACATGAGTGGCATGAGGTGGCAGCTGCCACCTCTGAAAAATGTCTTGCCACTCCAGGTTTGGACAAACTAACTAGAAAACATATGAACAATGGGAGGAAGATGTGGGATAAGCAGCAGGTCAAAAACAGAAATATGCCTGTAGAATATAATAAAAAACAAACAAACAAATAGCCTTGCCACAGTGTGGTGCCAGGAGCTGCGAGATAATTCAGGGTTGGTAGAGACAGATTTCACCCAGGTACCGCAAATTGTCCCTGCAGCGGGCAGTGGCTCTGGTTTCAGCATCTTTCTGTACAGCCTCTCCTTGTCCTGGCCACACTCAACGTCTACTGATGGCTTTTATCCTGCTAAATGTGTGTGTGTTGTCAACTTCCAACAGCAGAACTAAAGAACCTTCGTAGATGGACAGAGGCTGGGTTGTTTTGTTGAAGCGTGTTCTGTTTAGTAGTAACTTGTATTTGATTGTGTGAGGGACAGATTAAACCTGACTAAACTCAAATATTCACCAGTGTTTACGAGTGTCGACTGATTGTCTTAATTGCAGTGACAGTTCATTCAAAGCTTTGTACCTGAGAGTTTGCTCTTTCACCACAATTTCAAATTAAAGCTCAGAAAAAAGGACTTTTGTAGTTTGATCAGCATCACTGGAGAAAAACAGGCGTTGGCAACTTACATTACGTCAACGTCATTTACAATATAATGTACAAGTGCTATATAATATAATGATCTATTTTGGCCACATTGTAGGCCAAGTGATGGGCTTATATTGAATGAAAAAAGACATTTGAAAAACGCCTGCAGATTTGGAAATAAAACAATTTACTGATTTCTAATGTCACCTGTAGATATTTCCATTCAATGCTTTGCTCACGTCCCACACTAATAGGTTTTTCAGTTAAAATATTTTCATTTGGGGGCTTTTCCAAGCTAATATTATATATGTGATTGCGATTATATCAACATATACAGTTTATATTTCTGCCACCCCTTAAAGTCACCACCACATTAATATTTCTGTAGATCTGCCCCTGTCCCTACATGTATGGGAGGTAGTCATATTGCTTCATTTAACACGTAACCAAGTGCTCTTTCCCAAAATGTCAGACAATTCTTTTAAGAATAAAAACAAAAATCCATTAGTATAGGTCTATGTTTATGATCTTGAACTATGGTTGCAGCCATCTTCCAGGGCCACATAGGACCAGTTTGGGGGCCTGCACCTCACCAAAACTCCTGTTTTACGTTAACTTCACCTATGTAAGCTCATTTCTTATCGTATTGTCAGGTACCGTGTTGTCAGCCACAGACATACCTCAAGATCTTAAACTGATCCGTTGCCTCTTCCCCTTCATTCTTTTCTCATGTTGAAATTATAGTTTGTGTCTGTGTATCTAAACTGCAGAACAACAGGAAGTCCTCCAACAGTGTTTCCCAAGGCACCTCACTGCAGCCAAGCAGGAAGGACTGTGCAGAAGATCAGCTCTACTGAGCTTAAGTAAAGGAATAGAGAGTATCTGCAGTCTGATTGTTGGCAGCAGAGCCAGTCCTGACCTCTCTGGGGCCCGAAGCAAAATCTGCTAAGGGGCCCCCCTACCTGACCCATGTAAATAATTTGCCATTGCCTCACAGTCACACCTGTGCACCCACTACAATCCTCCCTCCATTTAAACAGCTTGCTCCATCTGTCAGTCTAAGAATAAGTAGACCTATATAGAACAGAATTAGGTATACACTGATCAGCCACAACATTAAAACCACTGACAGATCAAGTGAATGACATTGATCATGGCTACAGTACAATGTTCTTGTGGAAAACCTTGGTCCCTGGTATTCATGTGGATGGTCTTTGACCCATAAAACCCTCCCAAACATTGTTTCAGACAACACCCTCATTCCAACAGCACTCCTCGATGGCATCTATGGGTCTCATGTACCTCAATCATATTTGGTTCTGGGGCATTTTAAGGCCAGGTGGACCCCTTAGGCTCTTTGTCATGTTCTTCGGGCTGTTCCTGAGCAGTTTTTGTGGTGTGGCAGCACTCATTGTCCTGCTGGGGGACAAATCTCATTGCGGTGTGCCGGTGCCATGGGGTGTGTGCGCTTGACCTGCAAGTGTGGTTTGGTTTGTGTCAAGTGGCATCCACATGAATGTCAGGATCCAGGGTTTCCCAGCAGAATATTGCACTGTAGTCAGATGGTCAATGTTATTCATTTCAACTGTCAGTGGTGTAACGGGTTATGGTTGGACCCAATTGCAGCACAACACACCACAGATTTGATCGGTAATACCTTTTATTGAAAACAGCTCTTTCGGTCTTAGCAGTCAGATGTTGATCCAGCAACCCGGAAACTCCAGTGATGACAGATGATAGGAACGTAGCAGTTTCTGGAGTTATCTATCACACTGGTGAATAGTTCTTGAAACTTACACCGTGACGATGAGTCAGGGGAAGACCAAACAGCCACAGGAACAGGCAGACAGAAACCAGGAAGGGCAGAGACAGTTTTCGTGGTCGGGGACAGAAGGCTGTTGGATTTTCCAGGGCGGAGACAAGGCAGGAGAGTCAGGAACAGGCAGAGTCGGCAACGGGAGATCAGTCCGGGGATAATCGCTGGAGAGTCTTGCATGAGGGCTAAGAACAATCTGGCAGAGAGTGAGTGTGGAGCAGGAGTTTATATGGGCAGACTGATTGCAGATCCGGAGCAGCTGAGAGACCAGGTGAATAGCATTGTCTTGATTATGTGGGCGTGGTTGACAGGTAGAGTGGAGCAGAGGTGAGGTGAGTGGAAAATTACCAGGAACAGGTCTGAATGAGAGTGAATCATGACAAGTGGTTTTAATGTTGTGGCTGATCGGTGTAAATAAACAATATTTATTGAACAGAATATTTTTTTATAGACTCTTCAGATTAACTTTGGGATGAACTTTGGTTTCCTTTACATCCTGGGAATAAAAATTATAACAATACTGGTATTAATTATATCAGCTCCCTCAGGCCCATTAAACAGACTCCCCCAGATTTCATTTAATACATTTTCAGATTCACATTTATATTTCCAGTATATGCCCAGCTAATTAATGTTTTGAATTCAATAGACAATTTAATCAATAGTCAATGTCAATCAATTGCTTTCCATCTTGCCAGAGGTAATTAAAACGTTGACAGTGAGACGAGGTAATCATTGTCTTGTTTTAAAACTATCTGTGCCTATGAGGAGTGAAATCATGCCCACATATTGTCTGGACTGGTCCTCAGAGAGGTTGAGTTTCATCTTGTGCTCGAAAAATATGAACGCATGTTCACGCGCGCTCTCTTTTCGATTCCGAGCTGCAGTTGATAAACATCGTTTCCTGTCGGCGTTTATCAAACGTAATAAATAGTTGTATTTCTGTCTAACTTTTGTCAGGCATGAAGTCTGACAAAGGCTGTCAAGTAAGCAAGACAGTCAGACTAGAGAGCGATGCACTATTTGCTGACATTAAACTTGGAGAGGAGAGAACAAGTTTGACTGCTGTTCCCGCAATTCACTCTCATGGAGTTTATTTCTTACACAACCAGAAAGACAGTTCCATATGAACGTAAATATGTTACAAAATACGAGAGCTTGTAAACTTGATGTGACAACTCGTATAATAGGATTTGAGAAGTAGAACAAAAAGCTGAACTTCTATGTTGAAATTTTCACTCGTAGAAAATATTCACACACCCGTGAGAAAAAACATTCACAAATGACTAGATTGATATTTAGATAAATACAATGACAGCTGCAAACTTGTAATCCAACATTTACTCGTATTTATTTATTTTACTTGAGTCCATTCTCCAGTACAACCACGACACGGTGATTACAACCTCTCAAATCTGTCCCTACAGCTTCAAATCTGCACAGATTGACTTTTGCAACAAAACCAATTTGCACTTGCCAGAAGAAATCAGAAGACGAAGCGCTCTTTTCATGGCATTAGTATGGCTACATCCATATATGGTATACTAGTGCCATCCACTGGTCATTTGTGGTATAGCTGGTTGAACAGACAAAAACCTCTGAGGAACACTTCTGTTATTACTATTAATATAGTTATTTAAAACTTTTTAACATGCCGGTACAACCCTTAGGTTATTTACCTTTCAATTATTCAGTATAATTTAAAAGTAGTTAAAAAAAATATTATATAATACCAGTTTGTTGCATTTTTCTTGTTAAACAGTACTTTTGGTGTCCCCTTCAGGAATTGCTCTTGAGAAAATTTTCTATTTATTGTCCCCTCCAATAGTGAAGTGAGATATCAGCCCTTGCTTCACAATACGCACTCTGCAGAAGTGGAGGACAGCAGGGGAAAAGAGCCATCAAAAGAGCACTTTCACCCACCCCCCATCCCCATCCCGGCCCCTGTCCCCCATTCTACAAGTGCATTCTACAAGTGCAAATTGGTTTTGCAACACATTTATCACAAGAAGTGTTGCAAAAGTCAAGGTGCGCAGATTTGAAGCTGTAGGGACAGATTTGAGAGGTTGTAATCACTGAGTTGTGGTTGTACTGGAGAATGGACTCAAGTAAAATAAATAAATCTGGGTAAATGTTGGATTACAAGTTTCTCACGGATGTGTGAATATTTTCTATGCGTGAAAATTTCAACATACAAGTTCAGATTACTGTTCTACAACTTGTTACGCTTGTTACGCTTCATCCTGTCATCTAAATTGACAACATTACACTCGCTTGACACAAGGGGGAGGTGGGGCCTTACTTAATTTGCGGGGAGTTAGGGGTTAGGGGTTCAGTCAATGGGCCCTACGCAACGGGCATAGTGAGTGTATAGGGCTGCCTGGCTCTGGATGGCAGAATAGTAAAACTAAATTACATTTCATTTCATGTCCACCTCAATTTATTAGAGGCAGCCCTCAGGTGGGGAGGTCCAAGATGTTTGTGTGACCAGGCCGGAAGATGAGTGAAAGGAGCTGCCGAGCAGTGTTTTCACTGGTTAATTAGATTCCAGCATAATGTGAAACCTCAAAACAAACCTCAGGAATCTTTATATAAAAAACAGCCTACGCTGTCCTTTAATAACCTCAAAATCTAAAGCAGTTCAATAAATGGCTTTAATCAGAAATTGCACAATATTGTCCTGCTGTATAATACTGTACTGCTGTACAGTATTATAGGAACATGGCTGCAGCTTTAGCAGAAATGCACTGGGAGGCATATTAAGTGCATTATGAGAAGAGAATATTGTCAGAATATTCCGTTAAAATGATCTTAATGCTCTTACTAAGTGTGTTTACGCCTTGAGCACAGTATTAAGGTTTATTTGTTACACTCCTTGCTCAGCAGCACCAGAATGGTTCACTTGAATATTGCAGATTAATGGATATCCACATTGGATCTTATTGAGGCTTCACCAGGGTCCAGATGGGACTCTCTTTTGTTCATTATTTAAAGCTGAGCGGTGCAACTGATCTGTTCCTTTGTCCATTACTTACTTAATACGTTCAGAGCAAGATCTATTTCCTCACGTTATTTTACTACTGGCCATATTGATATTTGTTGTGGTTATTCAAGGTCGCCAAGGGATAGCTCATTCTGATGCACCACCATCTGATCAGGAATGTGTGATTAACCGACACTTTGGTCTTTGACAAAGGGTCCATCCCAGTTCCCTTAATTGCATCCATGCCTTCCCCACTTACATGAGTAAGTTTTCAGTTAAATGAGACATCCTTTCCTCCCAATTATTCTGAAACAATTCCAGTTTCAGATTAGGATCAGTCTGTTCCAAAGGATTGGGCCATATCTTTCAAGTCTGTTTAAAAACAATACTCACATGTACATTGATAAAGCTGTAATCATTCCACCTGTCAACATTGGCCATGAAGAGAGTCCATCCTGATAACTCCAGTGGAGCTCCACCAACCAGTTCCGTTTTGTCATTCACTTCTTATCCAAACGCACAGGATACCCTTTGGCATCCATGGTTGATGTGCTAAGTTTTCCCTCTGGATTGGGCTTATACTGAGGCACAAGGTTAAGTTTAGGCACAAAAAACACCGGTTAGGTTTGAAATGAGTGATAACGCTTGGTTTCAAACAGGACGCGAACTACGGTCTCCTGAGTGAAAGTCATGTGTGACCCTCCACTCAACCCCTGACCTCCACCCCTCTTGTCACTTTCTCGCTTTGGAAAGTAAGTCGTACTGCGTCATCTGTTCAAGTCGTTTGAAACTGATGCAGACGGCTTTAAATCAAATCAAATTTTATTTATATTGCGCCAATTCACAACAAAGTTATCTCATGACACTTAACATGTAGAGTAGGT
>JBBPCS010063519.1:0-17334 GCA_037974645.1 Hollardia meadi
CGTCCCATGTAGCTCAATCAGATTTGGATCTGGGGCATTTTGAGGCCAGGTGGACGCCTTCAGCTCTTTGTCACGTTTCTTGGGCTGTTCCTGAGCAGTTTTTGTGGTGTGGCAGCACATATTGTCCTGCTGGGGGACCAATGTCATCGGGGTGTGCCTGATCTGTGAGGGTGTTTGGGCGGATGGTTTGTGTCAAGTGACATCACATGAATTCCAGGATCCAGAGTTTACAGCAAAAATATTGACCTGTAGAGAGATGATCAATGTTATTCATTTCAACTGTCAGTGGTTTTAATGTTGTGGCTGATCGGTGCATGTTGTTCCAAAACCTGTATGTACCTTTCAGCATTAATGGTGCCGTCACAGATGTGCAAGTTACCCATGCCATGGGCACTAACACACCCCCATACCATCACAGATGCTGGCTTTTGAACATTGAGCTGGTAACAATGTGGATGGTCCTTTTCCTCTTTAGCCCGAAGGACACAACGTCCATGATTTCCAAAAAGTATTTGAAATGTGGACTCGTCAGACCAAAGGACACTTTTCCTCTTTGTGTCAGTCCATCTCAGATGAGCTCAGAGAAGTCAGCGGTGTTTCTGGATGTTGTTGATATGTGATTTTCACTTTGCATCGTAGAGCCCATGTAGTAATATCCTTCATAGAATCATGTCGGTTTTTAATGCAGTGAGAGATCGAAGGTCACAAGCATTCAATGTTGGTTTTCGTCCTTGCCCCTTATGTGCAGAGATTTCTCCACATTCTCTGAATCTTTTGATGATATTATGGGCTGTAGATGGTGAAATCCCCAAATTCTTTGCAATTACGCATTAAGAAAAGTTGTTCCCAAACTGTTGGACTATTTGTTTTTCACAAAGTGGTGAACCTCTCCCCATCCCTGCTTGTGAAGGACTGAGCCTTTTGAAGATGTTCCTTTCATACTCAATCATGATACTATCACCTGTTACCAATGAACCTCTTTACCTGTGGAATGTTTTTTTGAGTATTCCACAACTTTCCCAGTCTTTTGTTGCCTCTGTCCCAACCCAGCATAAAATTCAGAATAAGCAAATATTTTCAATAAAGCTGATGAGATAAATTAAATATATTGTCTTTGTACTGTTTTCATTTCAATTGAATGTCAAAAAAGATTAGGAAATTATCACATTCTGTTTTATTCATGTTTTAAAGAGCATTCCTACTTTTTGGGAATTGGGGTTGTAGGATGGGTAGAGAAATTTACTGGCAATCAGTCCTACATAAATGTTTTAGTATGAAGAGGAAAAAGTACTCCAGACAGGAAACAAAACACCAGATGAAGCAAACCTTCTCACCCAAATCTCCTGATAGTTCCACACTGACAGACCTCCAGCCTTCCTGGCCCCTGAGGAGGATCCTAGTCGCTGCCCCCCTGCCTCCCCTGCTGGAGCCTCCTGTTAGCAGGACCTGCCCTGGGCTCACCAAGCAGGTAGCCATCCCCAGCCCCTCCACACAAACTGGTATGACCTGCACACTCAGGGCTGTGGGGCTCCACGATAGGCAAATGGATGGCACTGGAGATACTGAGGCAAAACAAACACATGAGCTGCGTTCTGTTCCACAGTGTGCACAAACAGTACTCCCTACTACTACTCCATTCGGGAAACTCTGCAACGTCACTACTGTTGCATCATAGCTGTTGCTGCAACTGTGGACATTTTTACACTCCTGAAATATAACACTCGATATATATTGGATTTTTAATTAATTAATAGCAGTCCACCAGTCTTGTGCACCCTGTTGTCATCACCATTGTCAACCTTACACTTCTTTTTTTTCTTTTTTTTCATCCTTACACTTCTAACGTAAAACGAGCAAAAATACTGGCATAAAACGTCAACGGTAGCTGGTTTCACTAGAAATATTAACATAAATAATACAGAAATATCAATTTCAAATATTATTTGAGCATTGTTGTTTTTAAGCTAACTTCACCACTTCATAGCATGTCCATAGTCACCTCAATAGTAGTTGGTAGTTAGTAGTTGATACAGACATGTAAACTCCTTGGTGAGCTCCATCATTTGAGTGCAATGACTGATGGGTAACTGTGGTTCAGTTCTTCCCTACACAGTTCACTCTACGGTTTGGAATCTTACTTCACATGGCTGAATACCCAGGGCAGTCCACTTTGCAGGGTTACAACCATAGACACAAAACATGTACGGACATGTGAAAAAAGTCTCTTAAAGATGTGAAATGACCCAACGATATTCCAAAATATTTGTGAGTTAGAGGTCACGTCAGTGGTTTTCTATACGAGGGTTAGAATTAGGGTAGGGTTAGGGAACTAAAGTGATAGCTACCTGGAGCATGGCTGAGTAAAGCCTGTGCCATCAAAGAGCCTCGAGATGCAGTAAGGATGAAATAGTGGGAACATTTCTGGTGCCACTCCTGAGGGTAGATAAAGAGTAATTATGTTCAAAATTATTAGCAGAGCTGCAACAGACTGAAAAGAAAACCAATCTAAAATGTCAAACACTGAATTTGAAATGTAAGGGCTTGCTGCTCTTTGGGTCTTTGGGTTTGGGACTGCTGGTCCAGTCTTAAGACGTCACTTTGGGCTCTGGGATATTTTGATGAGCATTTTTCACATTTGTTTGACATTTTATAGACGAAAAGATTAATTGATTATTTGTGAAAATTAGGGATGAACAATTAAGTACTTTTTCAGCTGATATCGATAACCAATAATTCTACCTGCCTCTCATGGCTGATACTGATAAGATAACTGATAATTTCACGTTTGTATTTTTTAAGAAGTTGATAACCTGTAGCTTGTGCACAGCTGAGGGTTGAAGAGAAAGGCTAAAAGATGTAGATGGATGATTTAATATTCCATTTGTTGGAACTCTGAAACTGACGACATGTTTGGCTCTCTGTCTACACTGTGTGGCTCTACACAGGTGCAGCAGTTTGATGTCATGAACAAGACAACAGCCTTCTTCTTCTTTTCCTGTATCAGAGTGTAGCTGTTGTGCTTCTTAAGTCAATAAAGGCAATTTGGCTTCGTATTATCATTACTATTTATTTACAGCTATAATTTCATTATCCGCTGTGGCTGATAATATAAATTTCCCATTATAGGGCTGCTTACTAATTGGTTTCATATATATTTTGTACATTTGTAGTAGAAATAACTGGCAGATTAACTAATAATGAAAATAATCGTTAGTTGCAGCCCTTATTTTTACAAGGAAGTATGGTTTTATTAAGGGTACGACAGAGTGAGAACCACAACCCCACAAAAAAAAGAAGATGCAAACACAGCTAACCTCATATTCATCAAAAGGCTCCAGGCTCTCCACTCTGCATCGCTCCTCCTCAGGGACCAGCCCAAGGTAGAAGACATTCATATCCAAACACACACACTGCTCCCAGCCCTGAGCACAACCACATACATTTATTGAAACACCATACCTGATCAAACATTTGAGTAGCAATGATATTTCATCATAGAACTCTGAGTGTGCCTAATCACAAGTAAACTAAGAAATGAACACCTCTGTTGCATATACCACTTGATTTAAAGTGTGTTCGTTGCACTTATTGTCTGCAGTGTATACTGTCTGCATACTGGCCTTGTCCAGGAACCTGCGTCTCTGGGCAGCAGTGTCTGGGTACTGTCGGAGCGCGTGTAGACTTGAATTAAGTTTCAGGAAATGATCTTGCATGATCTGACCAAAGGGATCGTGTGGACGTATCTGCTCATATATAACAAAGAGTGACTGTGGCAAGAGCCTTGCTACCCAGCTGATGACAGCATCTGACCTGGAAGACACACAACATATAACCACTACAAACATTCGCATTAGACATTCCAGCTAAGATCACAACCATTAGCATTTTGTTAGATATTGTGTCATTATTGCATCTAACCTAAGATTAAAATACAGTTCATGATTTTAAGTCCTAACTTATATATTTATGTATGCACATAAAGGGTGATATGGTCCCCTAAATGGACCAAGTTCAAACTTTACCATTGAGTTTCCATGTAGGTAAGCACCACTTCAGACAGAATTAGGGTAGGGGCTGTCCAGTCCAGCCCAGCTGTACCCAGAACCTCTTCCACCTGGGACTCCTCTCTAACATCCACCCCTAACAGCTGGTACTGACCACTGGACACATATATAGGTCCTGAAGACATACCGGCAGGCAAACGCTTATCAAATCTAGCATAATTTATGATGTGTGCATTTTTTTCTAGACGAAGAAAAATAAATCTCTTTGAATCTCAGTGAGCACAAGAGTGTTGTATCTGGAGGAAATTACAAACCTGTAAGAGAAGGTAAATGGGCGTCTAACATCCCCCTCAGTGTCATATTACAATTGATCAGGGCAGCCTTGCGCCGGGTGACATCAGGAAAATCTACCTCAAACACAACAGCCCTGTCAAGTGCATCATCTGCGTGTAAGCGAAAATACAAAGAGTCGAACCCTGCGCCCAATGACACAATCTAAAACAAGGGGAAAGATAATAGCAGAGGAAGTGAGAAAGAAGACAAATCATAGTAAAGTAAAAAACACAACAACTTTCTTTACTAAATAGTGTTGGACTATGTACTGTTGACTTGCCTGCCTCTTGGGGCAGCTTTCAGTAATGTGTAGGAAGCTCCTCACACAGTGGTCCACAGCTCTCCAGCGCACATAGTAGCCCCTAAAACATGCAAATACAACACATTATTATTTTTATTATTTCAATATTTTCTGATATTTTAGAGACTAAATGATCAATCAAGAAATTGCAAAAAACAATCTGTGGATCAATCCATAACGAACTGTTACTGTTGCTTCAGCCCTAATCCCAGGTCTACCCTCAATATATAAAAACAACAAAGATGTTAAATTACCCCTTCATCATTTAATAATTTTTTTTTTTTTTTTTTTTTTTTTTTTTAAATAGCATTTTTTTTTGCAGGCTCTAATATTACATTCAGTGGTTTGATGTCATATGTAGACATTTACTATGTTGACTTCAAGGGTTTCCATCTTTGTGTGATACTATTGAGCCTATTTTTCATTGGGTTACAACAATTACATCTTGAATTTTGTTTTATATATGTACAATGAATATTAACACTTTCCCACAGAAAAGTTTCAATGAAATTAACACAATCCTTCTTAGGAAAATACAGTCAAAGTTTCAGCACTGAAGCTATATTTAACAAGACCTGTTTTTATGCAGGACCAAATAACTTCTAGATATGATACAACTATATTAATACTACAGACAGTTTGGTTGCAAGATAGTGAACACTGGTGAAGATATTAATTTTTGAAAATGAAAAAAGATTTCATTTTATTACTGTATCACATTCTTCAACAACGGTTTACATGGATACATATTTCAAATTATCCTGAGAGTCTCTTGGATGTTCAGTACAAATTGCAACCCAATCCAGTGAAAAATAAGCAATTGGTGAGGCTTAGAATACTCTGAGAGCCAAACTTCAAAAATGCATAACTAATAAAGCATTTGGAGTAGTGCTGTAGGATTTTACATGGTCCTGTGAATTTAATAGAGGTTTTTACATGATTTAAACTGATGACATGAACTGGGAGGCTGCAGGTGAGTTGGCATGGAATGACCCATCTAGTTCCATTGTATTGGAGAGAAGGCAGAAACATCCACAGCTGATATCTCTAAAACTGAGCAACTCACACCAAAACTATAAAGATGGATAAATAGAACTACAGGGAAGAGGAAACATATGTTTTTTGGATTTTGGGGTGAACTGTCCCTTTAACACACTTTCACCCTCTATAGACATGAAAATAATTCCATCCTATCCCAAGTGTGTGTGGTTCTTATTACACCACTTTCAAGGACAAACTCCTGTGCGTGTATTTTGTGTGTTCAATAAAGTTGAAATAAAGTATGGCACGAGCTGACCTGTTAATGAGTGGGGCTCTCCTGGTCACTTTGCACACAAAGTGTTGGAGGAAAACATCCTGGAAGTAGCCCTGCGCTGCAGCAGACACCTTGCTCACCACACTGCTGTCGTTGGTTCCTTGTACCTGGGCCAAGCCATAAAAAACAAAACAAAACAAAGCAATCATAAGTCTGTTACCAGTTTGACACGTGGTGAAACAAATACTCCTTTACTTAAGTAAAAGAAGTCCATGAGAAGTAAGTCCTCCATTGAAAATGGAACTCAAGTATTTTGGTAAAATGTTTATCATTGTATCAAAAGTGTAAGATGCAGAAAAATTACCCCTGTATACTATGCTACATTCAATTATTGGATTATTGATTGTATTTATGTGTAAGTGGCTTTGCACTGTTGTAGTGGGCTGGCAGTGTGGTAGTTTATTCTATAATTATGCTTTATATTTTAGAAGTTCCTCATGTTTTTGTGTCAAATCTTTGTAAAAACGATTTAGGCTGTCAAATAAATGTAGAGGGGTAAAATGACAATCCTGAACTGTATGAGAATATCATGTAAGTGGCACACAATGGAAGTAATCAGTACATGAAGTACAGTAGTTAATTACATTCTACACTTTGACAAGCTGAGCAGGAGTGATGAATGATGATGAATGATGATGAATGACAGACTTACCGCGGTGTCCCCCCCACGCTTCTGCTTCTTTCTGTTTGTGGTTGGCATTATGTCAGCAAGCTGTCTCTTCACCTCGCAGGGAAACTCCAAAACACATCATACAGTGTATTAAATCAGTGTTGATAAGGTTTGTGGTGTTGTAAAAATAATTCAACATCCTTCACGTGGTAAAGACTTCCGAGTACTTTCCTATCTGCGTTCTTGCGCCCCTCGTGGCTTGGAGTACACAATGATGAAAGCTAGAGAGCTGTTGGTCAAACAAAAGCCGTTCAAAAGCCCATGTACATTCTATTATGGTCATATTTGTGAGCAAATCAATTACGGTGGTAATAAGCTTGGCAGGGCGTTGATTAGGATCATTATTCATTATTTATCAGTCATACTTGTTATTATTTTGTCCTCGGCTGCAAACCAACGACAATGAGCTCGTGTCAACATTAGTAAATCCGATCGAAAGTGAAGAATGTGAAAATGTGAACCGTCACTGAAGGGGCCGTTGAGGAATGCGGTTCTTCTTAACACCAGGTTTGACAATGCGGTACTCAGTGCGCATGCGCCAATTTTATAGGAAGTGTTATCGTTTTCTTTAACCAGCTGATAGCCAAATTGTCAACATTTAAGCCTGCGATACCTGCGCTGCTGAAACGACTGTATATACGGTAAACACTGTTTCTATTTTCCTCTCAGTAGTAATATCTTGTTCAGACAGATATGTAGTATCGGTATGTTTCATTGGGCGTCGAAATATAAAGCTTTGGTTCAGTTTAGTCTCGTTCGACCCTAGTGGTCGGAACCGTTAGCACGTATCGCAAGATAAGGGCTGTTAATGTGATAACATCTACTGTGACAGTGGAGGAAAGCCAACTGCCCTCTGACCAGACACTTCACTATATAACACCTCAGCGTTATATAGTGAAGCGTTAGGATGCTCAGTATTGTTGTCTCTGAGGTGGGAGACAGCAGCAGACCGGTCAGGCTCATGGGACACAACATGGCTCTGATTCAGTGTACAGAGTACATGCAGGGCTGGGAGATGTCAAGCAATGCAGTCCAAACTCGCTATTAGCTGCTTTCATATCAAGGAACTCTCCACCCCAAATGATAAACCCGACTCTTTAGATTGGTTGGATGTGCTGGAAGGAAAGTGTGTGTGATGCAAGGTGAGATGTGAAGTAGACTTATGTCTTCATATCTCCTTCCCTTCTTTTAAAACCCTCATGTTTAGACTTTAAATGGCTGCACTGGAAGAGAAAGAAAGAATAGTGTACATTAGATCAGTCATGATGTAATCTTGCACCAAAACAAATCCTGTCACTTCTTCATTCAGTCAAAGCGAGGAGTGAAGAGAGCTCAAGACGCCGCCAGTGAGACCTGGCTGTACTCTGCTTGGAAGGCAGTGCAAGCGCTCCACTCCACAGAGGGAGGAGGCCCAGCCCCCCTGCCGTCTCCTACACGGCCGGTATGAGCTCCAGAGGGAGTGGAGGCCGCTCCAACGGCACGCTGCCACAGACCAAGATCTGCCAGTTCAAGTTGGTGCTGCTGGGTGACATGGCTGTCGGCAAGTCCAGCCTGGTGCTGCGTTTCGTCAAGGGACAATTTGATGAGTTCCAGGAGACCACCATAGGAGGTGAAGACTGTGCAGTGTGTGTGTGTGTGTGTGTGTGTATTTGTTTCAAATGAACATGTGGTAACCTGTCCCCCTTTATGTCCAGCTGCGTTCCTGGCTCAGTCGGTGTGTCTTGATGACACCACAGTGAAGTTTGAGATCTGGGACACTGCAGGACAAGAGCGATACCATAGCCTGGCTCCCATGTACTACCGTGGTGCTCAGGCTGCTATTGTCGTCTTTGACATCACCAAGCCGGTAAAGTACTATAAGCAGATTAATCAATTATTTACATGTTTATGTAGGTCTTGGCAATATTGACAAAATTTGTCCTTAAATATTATTCTGGGTAGTAACTATTGCTGCCTGCAGATGTATTTGTCTGACATTCATGGTTTATTTTACTCAGCTCAAACAGTCAAATAAGTGAAGAAGTTATTTACTTAACTGTAACCATGGGCGCCTAGTTAAAGTTAAAAGTGTGGGTGCAAGATTAGTGACAGGAGCAGTCAAAAAAACAACATAGGTTCAATGTAACGGGTCCCGTTTTAATGCAGTGTTTTTCTGTCATGTTGAGTCAATGTGTATAAATTAAATAACTGAGTGTGGTGTATTACTGGAAACAGAATAACTCATTTGAAATGCATTAGTTTAATGTATAATACTTGAATAATAAACACTTGAGTAAACACATTATGTTTATATAGAAGTCCCCTTTATATGTAATAATTAAATAAACACATAAGTTTTATGTAGAAGTTTGCATTGATTTAAATAAATCAGATATTTAATTTATTCACATTAAATCAACATGATATATTGCATGAAATGTGACCCTTTACATTGAACATATGTAATAAAATTAGATGGACATTTTTATATGTAATTGAAATACCTCAAGTCACCATTTTGGCCATTGTTATTTTTTTAGTGAAGTATGGCAGGAAACGCCTGAAAGTGCCAGTTCCTGCTACATAGAGCCTTCAATCACGACCAATAATGCTGCTCTTTCACTATAAAGCTCAGTTTATATTTCACTATATATAAAAAGGTGTGCTTTTCACTGGGTTCTGTACTTTCAGCAGTGAGTCACAGAAAAAATGATGTCTCAGAGTGTTCGTAATACTTATATCTGTATTTCATAGTTTGTCAAGATGAATTACAAACCTAGGTAACTCCTCTGGGCCCATTTCAAATCAAAACCAAATTTTTTCTACGTTTGTGATCTGATTCCACTTCATGTTCATTTCATTTAAATATAATGCACCCTTATGTGCATGTGCTCCAAGTCTGTGTCTGAATTTGTGATGAGCACACTTTTGAGCTTACTGATATTTCCATCGCCTGCAACTCCCTGGTCTCTTTCTGCCCTCCCTGACTCTGCACTGTCACTTCATTCGGAGAGCAACACACTGATGAATACACTGAACCGGTTTGAATAAATGAACTAGTTTAAATATAATCACAGGTTTTACTCCTCAAACTGGCCTGAATTCATGTGTGAAAAACCAGAAAAACACTGCAAACACACAGCAGCTGACATGAAGAGGAGGTGATATTATACAGAGAAATATTAGCTTTTCCTGGGTGAATAAATATTAATGTTCTAGTACAGGTTTCATCAGAAGTCATTAATACCACCATCAAGCACATTATGCTTAATTAGGAAAATAGTTTAAAAATATGCATACAACGAGCAACCATTTACTTCATACTGCTGTTGGAATCAGAGCACAGTCAGCTGACACCAGTCTTGACTTACACGACTGAAAACCAAGCAGATATTCGGAATGCAGTAACAGCATATTAATATAGTTCTCAAGTTGTATGTCATTTTTAATTCATATTCTACATATGAAACAGCCAGATGTAACTATTTTGATCCAAAATAGCTCAAATGTTTAAAAATAACAAAGTTTCATGATTAAAAAGTGGGGATGCAAAAGCGCACGTTTGCTCCCCTAAGTCTAATAGTGGGGGTGCAGCTGCTCCGCCTATGACTGTAGCACAGAACCTACATCACAATGTCCAATAAGAAAACATCCTGATCCACACTGCAGTATACTGTGCAGCTCTATGCTTATGTCAGCTTAAGGAGGTGAGCAGTTTGTCCCCTAATGTAAAGTTGTGGTTTGTGTATTGGTGGTTTATCTGACCTGGGAGCTGTGTCTGTGCAGGAGACTTTTGAGAGAGCCAAGGCCTGGGTGAAAGAGCTGCAGAGGCAGGCCAGTCCTAACATCGTTATCGCCCTGGCCGGAAACAAGGCTGACCTGGCAGAGAGGAGACTAGTAGAGTATGAGGTAATACACTCCTGTCCAATGATGGATGGTAATCACTGCTGATGACAGGTTACATATGTGTTACCAGATTAGGAATGTTATTGGCACTGTGGGCCCTGTAAGTAGCCACAGTCATACATAAGGCTGGCATGTTCTTTTTATCTTACAATAACATTAGAATAGACCACAAGGAACTGCCAAACAAGTTGTTGTGATGTCCATTCAATTAGTCGTGGAAAAGTCCTTCCGAGTCAGCGGTTCCCTGGCAGTGTTGGATTCAGAACACCTTGAATCCAGGACACAAACTACTCTTGCAGAGGCTGTTCTTTGCAGCTCAGAGATCTGTGTTGTGCAGTCAGAAGTCTGAGTGCCTTCTCTAGTTCTTTTCAGGTTTATTTTGTTTAGTGTTTTTTCAAATGACTGCTGATGGTTCACTTTGTATTTGTTTGTGCGCTGAATGACAAAGGAAGCCCAGACATATGCTGAAGACACTGGCTTGCTCTTTATGGAGACATCTGCCAAGACAGCCATGAACGTTAATGAGCTCTTCCTGGCCATAGGTGAGTGACCCTTTGTATTTACATTTCAACTAAAAAACAGTTTTATTTCAGGAGAGAATGACAATTCAACCAAAGGAGCCAGTACCCCCGCTTCAGAGATGATGTGTTGGGCTCAGGTTGTTTGTCAGTGAGCAGCATATGTCCAAAGCTTTCACACAGACTTGTTGGTGGGAAGTCAAGTCATGGGCCAATGAACAAGTTATTTTATTTTTGATGTTGATCCACATCAAAGAATTTCTGAAAGGATTACAGGACATTGTGAAATATGGTTATTTTCTAAATACATTTTTAGCTTTTCCTCTTGAAAAAAATTAGATAAATGTATCCCACGATTGCTAATCCACATTGTGGACGGGGCAGATTCCGATGCTGATTCAGCAGTTACTCAAAAGATTTCTTAACAGTGCAACATGGACAGTGTTGCATTCCCATTATTTTCTGAACAAAGCTAATGCATGTAGGGCTGAGTAATGTTTTAAAGACTATGATACCAGTACCAATACTGCTAACTGATGATACCAACAGAGTACTTCATTAGATACCTTTTCTTTTGTTTTGGTGGCATCTTGGCACGCTGAGCTGTCAACACACCACCCTCGACTTCACCACCATAGGCTGTATGTAGCTGCTAGCTGTAGCTGCGGTAGACAGCCAATCGCTTGTTGCATTCAATTGAAGAACGCTTGCAGTGCTTGGTTGGAAACAAATCCATACAAATAGTCTTTTTTTTTCTAAATCTGTGTACAAAAAAGATTGGATGCAGTTATTTGTTGAGTTTTAATCCTACTTGGTACTGGGTTATTTCCTAACAGCATTGAGTACTAGTATTTATGATGATATCCATGATCTATGATTTTTGGTGTGGATCTAAATTCAAATGTGGATACAGGAATTTAAGAAAATAATTTCTTAACAATATAAAGATATTTGAATACGTTTTTTTTCTTGGTGGATATAATGAATAAATATACTGTATGTGCTCACGGAGTACTCTTTAGAGGTGGAGTCTGCTGTTAATTTTGATTAAAGACTCATATGTCAAAATACTTCACTTTGTCTTCTTAATGTAGCAAAAAAGATGCCAAAAACAGACACCCAGAACCCAACACATGCAGCGCGACATCGGGGAGTCAACCTCCAGGACCCAGACACCCACTCTACCAGAGCCTGCTGTGGTGGGAACTAGACCTCTACATCTCCCACCAGTATTCCACCATCCACACCACCACAGCCCTTCAACCAACTTTCAGGGGTGGGCCTGGTGCGGGGAAACCCAATATCCACCCCCTTACCCTCCATTCATCATCCTGAAGCAGACAGAAATTCAAAGGAGAGAATCAGAGGAAAGGAACGGCAAACAGAGATGGAGGAGGACACAGTGTTCCACATGTGTCTTTTGACCAGCTGAGATTCTTAAAAGGGGAAGTATAGTGAAGACTGAGATTGAGAGGAGGAAAATAAAGAATGTGGAAGCCTGTTGTTGTATTTAGCACTAATTGTGAATTTCCTTTCGTTTTCTTTCTACCTTGCATCATTTCAGTCACAGCCCTGATTGTGTTAAAATGCACAAAATGAGCAGCGAACGCTGGCAGGCGGCCAAGAAAGAAAAAGGAGAGAAAAGAGTCAGGACAAAATAAAGAAGCCAAATGGTTGGGCTGTAGCTGCTGTAGTCTGTCTGCTTGCTTTGCCTCCTCCTAGTTCTGAATCAATCACATCCTGCTGCGAGTAACGCCACTGGAATGATCCCATAACTCGTAATCCCTCTCTGTCCTGCCTGACCTTCCCTGGTGTCACTGGCACTGTCCGGACCCATGGCACACTTTGCCCAACATGAGTCAATTTGTATGTATTTATTGTCCAGTGTTTTGATTTTGACTGCTGGTAGTGATGCTCCAGTGTCACTGCTTCCACTCACATTACTCCTCTCCTTTTATCCAGATAGGAAATTAAAGTCATTCTGTGAAGCAAACATTTAAACTTTAACAAGTTCTGATTTAATGCGAGCGTTGTTACAAGATTGATTTTACATTGTGTTTCTCACATACATTTAGTCCACCGCACTTAATAAACGACTGCTGAAGTGCAGGAAAAACCTTAAGCACCACAGGCTGTAGCTCTTAACAGCAACAATATAGACTTGATATGGAGTTTATGTAGTCACATGACTTTAGTATTGCTATGAATGAGCAGGAAACTGTTAGCTCTACATAATTACATGCCTATAGCAGAGAACATATCCCTCAAACCCAAAGAAAGTAGTATTGCATCAAATACAAGACTTTCGTCACTTCACTGAGTGATAATGTATCAGCAGGAAATGCGGTAGTCCATTGATGGCTCTGTCCAGATGAAATAATTGGCATCAGGTAATGACAAATATTGGTATATGATATATTGGGGCTGATCTGTAATAAAGCTGTAGCATGCCCTGTAGGAGAAAATCTGCCCATCTTGTCTTTAATGTGTCCCTTGTCCTGAGGCTAAGTTGTCGGTGAACGTGAAGTCAGAGTGATCTGAAATGGTTTTACTGATTCATTTAACTTAAAATTATGCCCTTAAAACATAGTCCAAGGCTCGACTGAAGGAAATGGGTTGATGAAAACACACAAAAAAACAGAAGTGCCTATTGCCAGTTTTCTTTTTCTGTGAATCATGTTTGGGGCATTCTAAGTGTCTGGCAAAGTGCAGGAGAACCATCTTCCTGACATCGGCTTGTGCTATGAACCAGTTACTTGGCACCCTGTCATTAAGTTGAACTGTATTGGCTCTTTGTATGGTTGTAAAGAGTTGAATCTTGTTAAATACACTATGTTATATATTGTCTTAATTTTGATGGAAGTGTATGTTGACTTGAGCAGAGCACACTTGTGAACCTGGAATAGATGGTTAAAAGGACAATGTTATAAATCAGTTTGATTGAAACAAATGTTGGTGTCCAGGAAAATCTTTGCTTTATTTTCAGGTTCACAACCATGCAGTTTGATGAAAACATGGCGAGCTAACCGAGGGTCTCAAAATAACATTTGAACTACAATCTCATTTTCAATCAGTATTCAAATAAATGCTACAATGAGTAGCTTTTTATGTTCTTCCCCCAGAGCACTAACAGCTCTTTATATACATTGAACAACATTCCCTTACTCATTCTTCAGTGATCACCAGTAGGCTCAGTGTTCTGTGCACTTGAGATGGCAAAGATCATTAAAACAACCCTTGACTGTTCATCAGCACCTTAAGTATGTGTAGTGTTCAATAAAGCTGTGACTGGCGCTGTGACTGCAGAATGCTCATTGCTTTACTTTCACTTGCCTCAGATAAGTGAACCAGCCACATTGTATTTCTTCCTTTTGAGAGTTTGCCATGTGGCTGTAAAATGGTGTATGATGCCATTTGAATTTTCAGCCTGTTAAATCATTGCTGTTGTCTTGAAATTACTAATGTATAAAAAAATGTAGCACAAAACGCAAAAATCTGTATCCTGGAATTTTCTTGGTTTGATTACAATAAAAGACAACATTTCTATGGCTATATATGCCTTTCTGTAGTAAAACTGAATGTTAGGACATTTTAATAAAACCATATCTCTGCTTTGGACCTCTCTGCTGTACAAAAGACAGACAGTAAATGGCAAGTTTTACAAATCAATTTAAAGGGACAGTTTGCCCCCAAATCAACAATACTTACTTTCCCTCTTACTTGTAGTGCTGTTTACCCATCTAGATTGTTTTGGTGTGACTTGCCGAGTTTTGTATCATATGTATCGGCTGTCGAGATGTCTGCCTTCTCTTAAATATAATGGAACTAGATGGCACCAAAAAAATCCATTTGAAAAACTCAAGAGCAATGCGTCTTTCCAGAAATCATGACCCGGTTACTCAAGATAATCCATAGACCTTGTTGTGAGCAGTTTCATGGAGGAACTATTTTCTTTATGTATTACCGTGCAGAAGGAAGCAATCTTCTACTCATAGAATAGAAGGTTAGCTAACTAACCTAGCTAACATTACAGCTCAGCCAAGGAGGATAACATTAATGTTTACATCCCGCCCTGTCACGAGCACGAGCCTCTCATCCATGAGATGATGCACGCTTCCTTCTGTGCGGTGATGCGGTGTAGTTCAGTAAAAAGAAAATAGTTCCTACATAGATTGAAAAGCACTTTATAAATGCAAGTCCATTTACCATTAACCATGAAACTGCTCACGACAAGGTCTGTGGATTATATTGAGTAACCGGGTCATGATTTCTGGAAAGAGACATTGCTGTTGAGTTTTTCAAATGGATTTTTTTTGGCTCTTTGAGCTCCACAAGTGAAGTGCCATCTAGTTCCATTATATTGGAGAGAAGTCAGACATCTCTAGAGCTGATATCTCAAAAACTGAGCAACTCACACCAAACTATTTAGATGATAAATAGAACTACACAGAAGAAGAAACATATATATTTTGATTTGGGGTGAACTATCCCTTTAAATTAATAGAAAATTGTACACTGACAAATACTATGGACTGAGTCGTCACCTTTTGCCTGACCTCTAATCCTCATTCTCATCACCCTCCACTGTCATATAGATGACCTGGTTCCTGCGTTTGATTCTGGGAGTTGTGCCTCTGCTGCCAGGTTCCCCGGTCTCATCACTGCCACGTTTCAGGATGCGTACAGCTGTGGCATCCTCGTCATCGCCCTCACAGTGTCCCTCCTTTTCTGCTGCAGCCTGACACCGGGCTACGGCTGGGGTTGAATGGGAGGGAGGTGGAAAGTTCATCGGGTAGGACAGATGAGAGGGTGAGGCATCAGATTTGGGCTTGGGCAGAACCATACGGCTGGGGGTGTGGATTTCACCCACAGGTAAATCAGAGAGCTCATCTCCCTTTACTGCTGCTTTGCCCTCAACTTCCTCCTTATCCTGCTCTCCCTCCTCTTCGTCCCACTCATCCTCTATTGTGATCTCATCGGGATTAAGTGAACTTGACAATCCTGAGGTGTCGCTCGGGTACTCGCTGGGCTCGTCTGCACTTCCTACACTCTGTCCATCCTCCTCCTCCTCCTCCTCCTCCCCTCCAGTACTGCCCTGAACTTTCCCCGACCCGTTGCTTCCGTGTGCAGCCTGGGCATAGATGTCTGTGAGACCTAGCATGGCGCAGAGCTCGGTCGTCTGAGGGTTGGTGTTGCAGCTGGGGGTGGCATGGGGCTGGGGCTTGTTGGGGTCATAGGGCGGCACAGTGCGACTAAAGTTGTCTGGAATGGCAAGTTCGCCACTCAGATCCTCCACCACCTGTATCATTGCTGCTTCTGAAGCTCTGAAGTCCCACCTGATGGGTGACAATCCATATTAGAAAATACAGCATGAACCAAAACTTTAAGCCAACAGCTGTGTCATTTTGTTTAAGTAAACATACTGGCTATTCAATCGACAGAAGCTGAAGTTATTTTAAGCATCAATCCCAAACACAATCAAGCTCGTCTTATCAGATAGTAAACAGAATGTGAAAAAGAAGAAAAGCTTTGCACACAGCATCTAGGGCTGAAGGTGCTGGTGACTGCAAGATGAACAGGCAATGAGAAAAAATTACTTTCTACATTGTCTGAGATGGTCAAGCCTATTTTACACGCATGTATGCTACTCAAAATACAAACAGTGTGTGTGTGTGTTTAAGCCTTTGGCCCACTGCACATTTCCATGAGCTGAGCAAAATGTGTTGCTCTTGTTAGCGTTAATAAAAAGTATTTTCTATTTAGCAGGTTGAGTGTGCTGTCTCAACTACAAACAGTTGTGATTAGTAAACTGAATATCATTATTTTTAGTTTAGCCAATGAATTTGTCAAAAAATGATTTGGCAGATTAATCAATCAATTAATCATTAGTTGTATCCCTAGAATATTCAAATACATGCAACCTCTCCTGCATTTCGTTAGCAACAGCATGATGCAAGGGTAAGTTTCCCTTCTATAGGGCAACAATTCACTAAGTGCATGAAGCCTGCTGTATGTTCAAGCAGCTAAAGTTTGCCAAACCTAAATAATATGAGTTGGCCTAATTCATAAAAAAATCAATTCAACTGGAAATATGACATGTTAGCACATGGCAGGACTGCTTCATCTGAGTATTAGTCACAGTTACGTTACTGCTTCGAAATTGATTGCCGTATGGTTTTGTCAGCAGGTTTTGTACAAACAAGACTAGGTGAAACCTAGTATATGGCTGGGCCGCCATTATACTTAACAGTAATGTTGTCAGGACACCAAAATTTTGACTTTGATACCAATACCCAGTTTAGTATCAC